>KB722739.1:409270-422494 GCA_000349905.1 Volvariella volvacea V23 | reverse complement strand
GCAACCCCTCCACATTTCACACCGGATCTCACCTGCGAAGATGCCATCTGCCCATCCAACCCGCGCATTTCCGACCGCTAGGCCATCCACCTTGTACTGCATCCCTCCCACGACAGCTAACGCCCCCGCCAGCCCGATGCTCCCGGACAGCAAAAACGCCCTCCTGCCGAGCCTATCGATCCCAATCAGCGTCGGCACCGTCCCTGCACAGTAAATCAGCGCACACGCCCCAGAATACAGCAGCGCCCTCTCCGTCGAGAAGCCGGCCCTGGTGAGGTTCGTGGGGAGAAAGTACAGGATGGCGTTGATCCCGTTCAGCTGGGCGAACATCTGGCAGGTGATGCCGACGACGCAGCGGCGCGTGTACTGGCTGAAGACCTGCGCCCAGGACGCCTCGCTGCCCATCGTCTCCTCGTACTCGATCGCCGCCGCGATTTCCTTGTAGATCTCGACGATCCGCTCGTCCGTCGGGTCGCCGTTGCCGTTGAGGTCCGCCAGCGCCCCGAGTCCTTCCCTGGGGAAGCCGTTCTTGATGAGCCAGCGCGGGGTTTCGGGTAGGTAGAACGTCCAGACGATGAGGATGACGGCTAGCGCGGCTTGGATAATGTAGGGGCCCCTCCACGACAGCTCGTTGGGCATCGCGAAGAAGAACCCGACGCCAACCCACGACGCGAGGGCGTACCCGGAATTAAGACACAGGTACTCAATGGCCACGAACAGCCCGCGCCCGTGCGTGGGTGCGATTTCGCACTGGAGGATCGGGACCGTCATGGAGAGGATGCCGACGCCGAGGCCTTGGATGCAGCGCCCGACAACGAAGGAGGACAGACTCGGGGAGAGGAGCTGGATGAGCGAGGCTGTCAGGTAGAGGATGCCGCCTACGCGGACCGATATTCGACGGCCGAGGTGGTCGCAGATGTACGCGGAGATGAGCGCGGATAGGAGTGCCGTTAGGTTCAGACAAGCTACGGTTATCGCTGGCAGAGTCTGTCAGTTGGGTGGCGCATCCACCGGAGTGGCTGGCAAGGACGAACCTTGGACGAACACGTCAACCCCTGTGTCTCCGCTCTCGATATCCGCCATCGTAACGTCCTTTCCATACATCCTGTGTATGAACGACGGTTGAACCTGCGCAGCAGCAATGACTCCTTGGCTGTAGCCGAACATGGCGTCGCCCAACGACGCCAGCGCCGAGCTTGCGAACAAGAGCGGTCGCCCCACCAGGGAGCGAGGGTAGCGCGGCGTGTAGGTCTTTGGTTTTAGCCGCTCTAGGAAGGCTGCCATGACGGTGTTTTCGATAGCGGCTACAGGCGTTCGGAGGCTGACGGGGTAGGTTGAGATGGAGGTCTTGGTAGGGGCGAGGAAGGAAAGGAGGTAGCGGGTCGTCGTCTCGTCGTGGTTGTTATTTGTCCTGGATGCTTGTCTGCACACCTCCTATATTGTTGATCGTGGACGTGTTTTATCTCTCAGATCGTTCGACGCGCTGAAGCGCGATTCAATTCGAGCAAATGTAGAGCTAGCTTTAACAATGTATGGGCTCCCCGTATTCGAACAACATCCAACACCATCGTGGTTGGCCGTGACGACTCCTTGAAAGACCCCACACGCCCTTACTTCCCGAACTCTGGGAACTTTGCAAAGTAACTACACGTCACAGAAACCAGGCGTCAGCAAGTGGTCGCTCCGCTAGCACCATCCCCAACAGAATCCACTCACTCCCAATGAAGCTTCCCAGCGCTATAAGCCACCACGCCATGCAACATACTAGTTCGCTGCGCCACAATCACACCAACCAGTTTCTTCTGAACACTGAACCGTATCAAGATCTCTCCGTCCTCACGAAGGCTAAACTCGAAATCGTTGGCAGCAGAACCGAGCTCCTCCCACGTAGTGTAATGAAGCGTCCCCTCATAGGGCATAGGCATAGGATGGCCCTGGAGCCACTTGACGAACCCATGCCCCAGCCCATACGCCACACGCGAGTCGGCCGTGATCGCTGTGAACGTGACAACCTGAGGAGGCGGGGAAAGCGCGCCGGCCTGCAGATTGTTGGGCAGAATCGCGGGCTGGATTCGGCCGCTCACGCCGACTTGGTTGGGGAGGGGCGGGGGCGGGCGGAATAGGTCATCAGAGTGGGAGGGTACGGCCGCGTCGAGGAAGGTTTTGTACCCCGTGGCTCCGTCGAGCTCGTGGAAGGCGCGGGCGAGCTCGGCTTCGCTAGTACCGGAAGAGGAGTTGGAGGTGGAGAGGAGGTGGATGCTTTGTCTGTATGTTTGGACGGTATCCTGAGTGTCCGTGGACATTCGTTAGTGCGAGGTGCAATATCGTGTGAGAGGGCGCGACTTGCTTCGTTGGTGGCCATGCTGTGGGACCGGCTCTGAGGGTGTGCTGGGTGGCGATGTGGTATGAGGTCCTTTGGGTTTATATGTCACCTCCGCAGAAACGGAGCTCTTATCCACTGACAAGAGTAAGTGGTGCAGATAGCATTCAGCGATCCAGACTCTAACCACTCAAAGGAAGGGCCAACCACCCAAAATCCACAGCTTACAAGGGACGCGACGAGGGCATCACCATTGACACGCTAATGCTGTCAGGTCTCTTTTTAATTCGAGGACCAGAGCCACGACAGTTACTACTTTCCGTTATGCAGCTGGGATTCATAAACTGTGACATTAAACTTACGCTATCACGGTGTACAACATTACATAGAGCTCCATGATTCCTTCATTACAACAATCTTGGTCGACAAAAGATCTAGTCATCGCATTCCACGCTCCACGGGCACTCCACTACGATACAACGAAGGTTGAGGCTAACACAAGGCCATGGCATCAGGGAAGAACAGCAGAGAACATGCGATCGAATTTAGTACCTCCGAATCCCACTATCCTCGTTCAGGTTTCCTCCCGCCCTTCTCTGTTCCCTCCGGTCCTTCTCCTGAATGGCTCGTTTCGGCTCCTTTATCGTCCACCCACTCCTCCCGTCCTCCATACCTCATCTTCTCTCCGCCTCGGTCTCTATTGCTGCCTGGCATATCGTAAGGGCGTCCTTCGGCCCCGCCCTTGGTCGTCGTTTCGTATTCCTTCATTCCGGTACCGCTGAGGTCATTCTACGTTGTGATTAGATAAAAAAAGCTCAGATGAAGCGCGCAGCATCGTTCTCTTACCTCTTGTTGGGAGTTTTTATCAGACGAACGCCCTTTGCTCGTAAACCGTAGCGAGCCAAGACAGCGCGGATGACGGAGAGGATAGGCGCAAGACTGAGTAAACCTGACGAACATGCAGTCAAGATTCAGGTTTGCGAGCGAGGTTTAGAGCGCAAGAGTTACTGACCTGATCTATGATGTCATCGGAGGGGCAGGCATGAGGGGGTGCTTCTCATTCCGGACGGCGGCACCTTTGACTCGTTGGCCATTCAAGAAGCCGCCCCGTGGGGTGAAGATCATTATCAGACCCGTGGAGGTGGAGAATCGCAGGTCGGCTTCGACACCATGTGCGGGGGAGGCATGTCACCACTATTGACCTCACCCTACACCGACCCCCTCAGTATCCTATCTGTTCCTATTATTGATCCCGGAGTGCCCATCTCAGTCCAACCCAGTTAGGATCGTGGTGATTGGAGCATCCCGCAGCTGCTGCTCCAGCGTTGAAAAATTGAGCCAACGCGCTTCTCATGCGCGTTCGAGTTGTTTTGAGAGTTTTCGGTGACTGTTCTACTCGACGTTTATGCCTAACAGCCCATCAATCATGGAGGGGCAAGGGTAGGGGGACACAAAGGCATGCCAGCAGACCCCCTAGGGCCAGTCCTTCGCAAGCCCGGATGCACACCTTGAGACAGCACGTACGTTGCAATTGGATTAACGTAGTATACCGACCAAAGGGCATTTGATTAATCAAGTTAAAAAACTGGTATCCACCCTCTGGGTCCTGAACTCGATGATTCATCTCTACGGCTGTTGATTCCTGCGATCAGCTCCGCGCTTTCTTCGTCTTCCTCTTCTTCCTATCATCGTCAGTATTTCTCTTCTTCGTCTTTCTCTTCTTCCTCTTCCTCTTCTTCCCGTCATTGTCATTCTTCGTGGACTTTTCAGGCTCCCAATCCGGAGGCATTTTTGCCAAAGCCTCCTGGAATTCATTATCATATCCAATGCACTTCATAGAATACACGCACATAATCTTTGTAGTTTCAGGGAGAAGAGTGTTGTGAAGTGTGACTTGGTGGTGATTATGGACACCATAGTTACACTCACCTGACGACCTGACGAAAAGTCTCTTTTGATATCGTCTGCGCTGACATTCATGGGTTGCCCACTGTGCATCTTCTCCTCGAATTCTTCTGGTGTGGGTTCACGGTGGAGATGTTTGCGCAGAAAGACTCTAGCTCGAGTCTTAAGACCCCATTTTTTGTTCATAATATTATTCGCCCAGTGGTCCTTGAACTGTGGTACGTGGCAGCAAATGAGAGAGCCTTATGATGAAGGAACAGATCCGTTCTACTCACTGCATCTGACTGGCCATTCCACTCATCCTTTGTCAGTGGGACAGCACGGAACAAGCTATACTTCCCCATGTACTGCCATCTTTTCATGCCCAATTTTACGAATAATGTGAAATTCAAATTAGACTCATCATCCCACCATCCTGTTGCGAAAAATAAGCCGGGATCGCCAGGGTGTTTTGGTGCATGGGGGTTGTAGTCAAAATTGAGGTATGCGAAATAGATGCCGTGCGTAAACTTTTCCCTGTCAATTGGTGGAAACGTGTCCTGCGAGTTCCCTCCATATTCCTTGGACATCCACCGTCTGTCGACGGTATAGGCTTGCTTGTGTGGAGGGAGCGAAATCGGCCATCTATCCATGCCTATCGCATGGAGTCGGGCAACAATGCTCTCATTTGCCATGAAAGACTCCTTGATCTTGATATCCGGCTATCGATGTAGACAGGTGAGCAAAAACAGCGGTAGGACATGAGCCAATATCGGTCTTACGTTGTCCAACTCCTGGAGCCTTCGCAAATCGGCTTCAGTCAACCTGATCTCTTCCAATTTGATAAAGGCGGAGGTTCCCTCATCCGGTAGAGGCGTCAATAGAGAGAGAGATGAACGTCCGGAAGATGGCGTGCTTGGGGAGCGTGTCCTCCTCCACCCTAGCGACGCCAGCGTGGGCAGCTCAATGCCATCCATGACAAGTCGAGCCCGCTGGCGTTGGCCTGGCAGACGGCGCATCTGTGGAGCATGATCGATGTCCATGGGCACTGGGATGTCCAATGATGGAGAATATTGGCCTTCTTCGTTCTGTAGGGACATTGTCACGTTTAGAGGGAAACCAGAACAGGAGCATAAATACCGAGGCATTCTCAACCTTCAAAATAGTCGGCTTCGCCTCTTCCTTCACCTCTTCCTTCATCTCCTTCGCAGGAGCAACTACTTCATGATTGGAGATATCATTGAGTATGTCAGATCGAGCCGGGACTTTCTGGGGTAGTTTTTTGTCCTGTAGTGGAATAACATGTTCAGGATGCAGAGAACGCCCGAGATATGCAGTTGTTCCCCACCTCAACTGCATCCAATACAATAAAGGACTGCAAAATGCCATACTGGGTCACATTAAATGCGTCAAATAGACTATCAAAGCGTACATTCCGCCTATCGCCATCCATATCCGTGTTGAAACGGGCCACGATGTCGTTCGTGTCAAAATCTTCGTCAAAGTCCGGGATGGCGCTCGTATTTTTATGAAATGACTGTAGGTCAAAAAGCCAACCAGAATGCAGGTCAGAGCTCTCTCGGATCGGATTAGAGGGGTATTCAATAGCCTCACCTGTAGCCCTTCTGCTTTCGCAACGGCTGGTTTTGTTTCTGGCGCTTTCGGTTGTCCAACTTGAACCTGAGCCGTGTATGGTATCAACACAGGATAAGGTTAGGGGAGAACAGAAAATCTGGAGTAAGAACAGGTCAAATCACATACTGAGCTGTCCCCCACGTCCATTTGTAGCGTAGCGGCTTTAATTCCAGCTCCACTCTCTAGTATATTCACTTCTCTCCCTTCCTCATCTAGCTCAATAACTATCTGTGACTGTAAAAGAAAGTTATAAATTGCAATTGACGCGTCGGACACATACTAAGCACGTACATCTCGGCGGGGCAAACTAGCGTGTACCACAACTATATCATTCGGGTCGATCTCGTCACTTGCTTCATGCGCTGGTGTCTACAGGGTTAAAAGCGTATCAACATAATGTCTCGACTCGACCCCCAGATGAAGAATAGAGTTACCAGAGTATCTCCAACGGCAAGCGCCGGGTGCACGCCTTCCGCTTTCATTTTGACTTCGGTCTTCAACTTGAACGTTGCAACGACTGGGTTTGTATTGGAAGATGAGACCTACAACTGTGAGTCTACAAGCAGGATATGTGCTGGTTCAGCTCACGAGTGGTCCAATCTGACACTGATATTAGCCCTGCTCTAGTTGCACAATATGACAACGGGCCTTTGCAGGATCCGGTTTGACGTCCCCTAGTCCTTTGTTCTTCACCTCAGCCTTGACTATCTTGATGCTATGCGTAGATACGATTGAAGTTGGAGGGAAGGAACACACGATGATCAGCCACAGATAGTAATTACGTACGTATCAAGGGAACTGAACATGGGAATGGTCACCCTAAATTCACTTGACGTGTACTGATCTTCACAATGGCATCTGGCAAGGGATTCCGTGAAATGTATCATTTGTATGCTCACTACAAAAACCTCGACTACGACTCTGATACAGCATCACTCCTGATGCTTGCAACAAAGCACGCCAACACGCATAGAAGCACGGCATAGTGCGATAATCCCATGTGTCACGATTATAACCCCAGATTTTAGGGTGGTCATGGCCTCCTTGAATTGTACCACCCAATCTAGGTATTGATCTCCACATAGACCATATCAGCGACGAAGGTTAGTGGTCAATATTATGGAGCTCGAACTTCCTAGGAATGATGTCCCCGTCCTTGGGATAGACCCCATAATTCGATCCAATCAATCCGATTCATTCTGCTGTCATGGGGCCATCCCGTATCCAAAGGGTGGCTCAATCATTGTAATCAGTTCCAAGCGGTAAAGACGCCACTCAAAGGCAATTCACAAACTCAGACCTGACGAATACCATGTCATCACAGTCAATTCTTGACCGTCTTTCGCACCGACAAGACCTCTCTAGTTCCATCTTCCCCAAGACAAGAGGTGCATCCAGGTGCCTATAAGTCTTCAAGTTGGTGGACGTTCTTGGAGCTTCACATACCCCGAGCCATCTCACAATGTCCACTGTATGCGTTTCTTTTGCTCTGATTCTCTTGTATTTACTCATTTCATTCGACTTTGGCCTATAGGAAGATCCACCCACGTACATCCATGTCTCATCGTGTCTAACATATAGCCTACTAATGTCCTCATTAATAGCGACCATGAACTAACCGTCGCCCACGAAGAACTCGGCGGCCCCGAACGGTATCAACAATTCATCACCTCCCCAGAGCCCCCCGAGGAGTTGTTTCGCCACCTTCCCTCTGCAAAGTCCGTCGGGATACAGGGCACCATTTATCCCGCCATCCTCTCCCTTCGCGTACCCACCAGATTCGTCAGGCTCGCAGTTACAGCCAACGATGGCCATACAGGCCGTGGGTTTGGCTTCGTCAAGCCCACGCCCGCTACGGTTATCCGGTTCCAAGGGATGCTCCATTATAGCTCGTGGGAGGAAGTGGAGGCCGCTTCCAATGAGTTTACGATGCGTGCGCACGGGAACGTCCTAGTTCGGTTTACCGTTAGAGATAAACTGGTTGGGGTCATTATCGGCACTACTACCGATGCTCAACCAGAGGTAGTGAGCGCTCATGGGCAATTCGTTTGGTGTAAGTCGTGGGATTTAGTCAAGTCACTTGCTGGTACTGATTTTGGCCCTAATGCCAAAGCTAGAGTGCTAGACTCTTAGCAACCCTAATTGAGGAAGTAGCAAGGTGTCAATCTGTATGAGCAGTGCTTGTGCTGGTAGTCCTTTTGAAGGCGAAAGAACCACAGGCAAATACAAGGTACGGGTTCTGAACCGTCTATTTGTTCTAGTAGCAGAGTCAGAGAAGCAAAATTCTGTCTAGCAGTGTACTATGGGCATCCCGTATGTCGATTTAGCGCGCTTATGCCTGATAAATTCACGTTGCAGAGAGCTGGGATTGTATTGATATGGGAGCATGACTGAGATCCACCGCGACAACGCCACGAAGATGAGCACACAACGTTGTATTTTAGTGTGGGAATGAAGTTGACGCCCGTGACGAAAAGGGTAGACGCCCTTCGTAGATAAGGTAACGTGAGGTGATTATATGTACTTGAAGAGTATAGAATAGCGTAGGAAGGCGAAAGAGCAACATACGCCCATGTTCCTCGCTAGCCTTTTCCTCGCCGCCTTCGCGCGCTCCCTCGCCTCTCCCGTACCCGTCACCGTCTCGGACAGCGGCATCCCAAGTCCCATATGCATCATCGCAGCAGCGGCAACGGCTTCTCAATGCGATCCCACTCGCATCCGGACAATCTTCGATATCCTGTACAGCTGCATCGGGGTCATCCTGTTGTGCACTTACATCTCCATTCATCACAACATCCCAGACCAAAGCGATTCGAGGGTGAAGGTGACGTGGATAAAGGTTACGACGACGCTATATGCACTGGTCGCCCCAGAAATGATACTCATGTGGGCGATTCGGCAGAGGATCATGGCGCAGAAGATTGCAGTGGCGCATAAAGGCAAGTGATAATGGCAGATAACTGGGCCATGCTGATACTTATCCGCCATTGATTGAAGATCGTGGGTGGACGAGAACGCACGGCTTCTTTGTTCAGATGGGCGGGCTTGTGCAACTCCAGCCCAACTCTGGCTATCGAGTTATATGCGACCTGTCTGGGCTGGAAGGAGTCCAGCTACCGCGCATCCCAGAAAAGGAGATCAAGGACCACGGAAAGGGCGACTTGCTCGCAAAGGCCATCGTTGTCCTTCAGACTACGTGGTTTGTTGCCCAGTGCATCGCTCGCCGTGTCGCGGGTCTCGTTCTGACGGAAATCGAGTTGGTCACCCTTGCGTTTGCGACTCTGAATGTGATCACGTATGGATTGTGGTGGGACAAGCCACTGAACATAGAGTACCCAATATATTTCGACGAGAAGGGAAACCGGATCGATGGACCAGAGGAGGTGAAGAGTGAGAGTGAGGGTGTGTGGTCATGGTTCCGGAACGTCTGGGGAAATATGGACGGGTACAGTCTGTTGGAGGGAGGGAACGAGTTTCACCGACAAGGAGTGATGAAGACAATCTGGAAAAAAGGAATCGAGGCTCCGTTTCTAGCCGCATTCAGTCCTCTATGGAACATGATGACAGATGGAGGAGACAACAGGGCGACGAGCGTTCACCCGTTTTACGCCGCAGAGATGAACGGGGACACTCACGGGTTTGCGATCATATATGGCGCAGCGATAGGCGTCCTTTTTGGCGGTCTTCACCTCATCGGCTGGGAGTTTGAATTCCCAACGCGTACTGAGCTTTGGCTATGGAGAGCATCATCCCTCGTTCTCACCGTCACTCCTCTCGTCCTCGCAATTGCGGTTGCATTTGAGCTTTTGTCTGGCAAAACGGGGAGTCATGCGCTTGATCAGTTCTGTGGCTTTGGCGCACAGGCATTTTTGTACCTTACAATCATTCTTGGTCCTCTTTATTTTGGTGCTCGCATTGTTATTCTCTTCCTTGCGTTCTTTACTCTTCGTGATTTACCAGACTCTGCCTATCAGAATGTTAGGTGGACAGATTACATTCCACACATCTAGCTTCGCCCCTTTGACCATCGTTCGCTTCATGTCGTCTCATCACTCATACGTGCTTCAATCTTGCACTTGCTGCTTATGGAATTCAGTTTGTTATCTCCATCTTATCCTCTGTTTCTATTACTGCTATGGTCAATATCGACCTTGCAATATTCGACGTGCGTAATACGTCCTCAACAAGTAAGCTAACCCGTACACCCACGCCGAGTATCGGAGAAGGTCTATAGGATGGGTCAATGCGGGAACTGCGGTAATTGTAACAATTGCGAAAGAAGTGCACGTGGGATTGGCATCCAACCAGATGGATTGGCCGCATGCATGGACGATGGTGCAGATGAAACCTATCGTGAATTCTGTGCTTCCCTAGAAGCGGAAAGATTGGTCAAGGACTGCGGGGACTAACGTTGACACGCTAAAATTGTCATCGTTGTCATCGCTACCGTGCATGCGTTCGCGTCTGCCGTTCGTATTACAGTGTGCAAATGCATTTACTTTGCTGGTTGCGTATGTCCTTCGTTGGGTGGCACAGGTCTTGATCAGTCTTAATATTCAAAGATCATGATTAGGTGCGGTCAGGACCGTAGAATGCGGGAGGACGTTAGAGAGCATACAGGATAGACATAGATCTCTCATTTGATCCATCACGGACCCATAGAATCCTACATGGGATCGGTTTCTTTGACCATCTCCAATCCTGACACGTTCAATTAGAGCATACTTGATCGTTACGTGTTGCGACCATCAGCTGCACTGATGAACTCTGCAAATAAACACAAGCTACCTGCAGGGCGTAGATTGCTTGGAAGAGATGGAAGACTACGGAGCACAGTCATAAAGATAGAAACAGGTTGGCATCAATGGGTGGCGACGCTAACGTAACACAATCTCAAAGATTTGGTATTGCAAAGCATCAGGGTTACGGTGTCAGTCCGAGCTGGGATTGTAGGACTCGTGGATTTGAGAATGGTTGGGCAAAACATGAATTGAGCATGCACGGGACAAAAGTAGGAAAAACGGAGTGCGCAGTGGCATTTATATGTACAATGACGAATATCACACTGCATTGATGGCAAGCATCTTCACACATGCATCTCGACTGGAAACCCACAATGGATGCAAAAGAAGAGGACCTGATGGACCACCGATACGCTGGGAATCTTGATATACAAATCAGATTAACAGTTGAAAGGGAAAAGGTGAGGGACATGCCAACAGAATAAGGTCAGATGTGAGGAAGATATTCTGTCCATCTCACATTTTGGTATGCAGACTCGGGAAGGCAGCGAAGAGAGAAGAATGCGAGGAAGAGGAGGATGATACGAGCGGCGAAATAGAGTGGAGCGCCAAGCAACGCGGCTGGGAGGGAGAATGCCCTACCAATGTAATTTAACAATGCGACATCGAATTTGTTGTATGCAATGAAGAAAGAAAATGCAATTATGAGGAGGAGAGGAACGACGGTGAGGACGAGCGAAGATGCTCTCCAGAGCCAGAGTTCTGTGGTTGTTGCGAATTGGAAGTTCCAGCCAATGAGATGGATTCCGCCGAAAAGGACGCCGATCCCCGAGCCATAAATGGCTGCGAGGTAGTGATCTTCATAATCCATCTCTGCAGCGTAAAACGGGTGAACACTCGTTGCCCTATTCTCCTCTCCATCTTCTGCCACCATATCCAAAAGAGGATCAAAGACAGCCAGAAATGGTGCAACGATCACCGCTGCAATCCCCATTCTCGAAGAGACTCCCTCCAACCCTCCCTCACACTTTGGCATGCCTCACCCACACAATCCCTCATACTCCTCCCCATCCTCTCGTACCATGCACCCTGCCATTCTTTCACTTGTCCCTCATCACCTTCTGCATATGGACCGTCAATCCGGATCCCATTCTCGTCAAAGTAGATCGGATATTCGATGTTCAGTGGCTTATCCCACCACAGTCCATATGTGATCACATTCAGAGTTGCGAATGCAAGGGTAACAAGCTCGATTTCGGTGAGGACAAGGCCTTGAGCATGGCGAGCGATGCATTGAGCGACAACAAGTGGTTTGGACGACGACGAGAGCCTTGGCAAGTAAATCTCCTTTTCCGTGATCCTTGACCTCCTTCTCTGGGATATGTGGTATTTTGGCCCCGTTTGTGTCCCCTTCTTTACATAGTACCTTGTACGTCAAATCACTCTGACGTTGTACCAGTCCTCCCATTTGCACAAAGAACCCATGGGTTCTTGTCCACCCACGATCTTCCACAGATCAGCATCAGGGTGTTACAGCTATTAGTTTTCACTCACATTTATTCTTCTCTGCAATGCTTCCTGCCATAATCCTCTGCCGAATGGCCCACAAGATGACCATTTCAGGCGCAATCAATGCATACAACGTCGTACGAATCTTCATCCAAGCCACTTTCACCCACGAATAGCCCTGATCCGGAATGTTATGGTGCATCGATATATAGGTGCACAGCAGGATGACACTGATGCAACTATACAAGATGTCGAATATCTTCGAGTTCGAGTGGGATCGCATCGGGAAGCGGTCATCGCGGCAGCGACGGCACAGATGGGGCTTGGGATGGTGCTACCTGGGACGGCAGCGGGCACAGGCGAGGCACCAGAACGTGCAAAGGCGGCGAGGAAGAGACTTGCTAGCAACATGAGTACGCGCAGAGTCACTTTGCCTTCACTCTATTTCCTTGTCGTTTGTCCAACCATAACCCTAGTTCCACCGATTGGGGTCTGATTGGGCGTCAAGATTGTGCCATCTGCTATACTTATCGTGTTGCAAAGCCATCATGGTCTCTCGGGATTTACCGACCTCGTGAAGCCGACCAGGCTCACTGTTGTGTCTGACAACGGCAAACTCTGATCTCTGTTAATACTAGGCACGGCTTCCACGTATCTTGGCTGATGGACGGAAGTCAGGATTCCCGAGAGCAGCGCAGCCAGAAGGTCTACTACTGAGTTTGTGTGTATCTCGAGCGATAGCGTCATTCACAGTTTCTAACATTGACATGCAGAAGCCGGGAGAAGAGGCGCATATAGACAACAAAAAGCTCACAAGAGCCGTGCAAGAGCAAGATCGCAATGATGTCGAAGGTGTTTGGGTACTTGAGCGCCTAGTCTCTATTACGTTCAGAAGGACAAGTATTCAAGCTGGTATTATACTAGACGACTGTATCTAAGCTCGATGTCACGGTTTTTCATGAAAATTCATACCAACGAATCCTGACACACTCTTTCTATTGCGGCGTCATGCGCATATAGTGCGGATCTTCTAGGGACCTTCAAATAAACTGTTGATATTAAAGCCGAGGGGTGGATCAGAACTGGGTGTGCAAGTGAGCGCAGACAGTATACGCGTATGACGTGATTCTTCGA
>KB722739.1:396115-409170 GCA_000349905.1 Volvariella volvacea V23 | reverse complement strand
CGATGAGATGAATGGCACCAAAAAGGATCCCAACCACCGAACCACTGAGAATGGCAAGGACTTCATCGTTGCCTTGCATCTTTGTAGCATAGTACGGGTGGACGCTTGTCGGAGTGTTGTTGTTGTCTATGTCTCTGTGCGTCATCATATCCCAAAGAGGACCAAAGATAGCCATGAACGCCATGACCACCACGACGATTAGGATGCTTGGCTGTCGATAGACGAGCAAACACACATCACGGAACTCTGCCACAAAGGCCTTTATGCTCTCCCAGATCCTCTGATACCATGGTCCCCGCTCCTTTACCTGCATCTCAGTATTCACCTGTGGTCCATCGATTCGGACACCATTCTCGTCAAAGTAGATCGGGTATTCAACGTTAAGCGGCTTGTCCCACCACAGCCCATAGGTAATGACGTTCAAAGTCGCAAACGCAAGTGTGACCAGCTCAATTTCGGTAAGGACGAGGCCTTGGGTATGGCGAGCGATGCATTGAGCGACGAACCAGGTAGTTTGGACGACTACGAGTGCCTTGGCAAGAATGTCGCCCTTTCCGCGGTCCTTGATCTCCTTCTCGGGGATACGCGGTATGTTCGCCTGCGCTATTCCCTCTTCACTGCATAGAACCTTATACCTCCAGTCGCTCTGACGTTGCACCAGCCCGCCCATCTGGACGAAGAATCCATGAGTCCTTGTCCATCGACGATCTTTCATAGATTAGCATAACCAAATTGAGGATGTCTTCTATCGCTCACATTTATTCTTCTCCGCGATCCTCCCCGCCATGATCCTCTGTCGCATGGCCCACATGATGACCACTTCAGGCGCGATCAACGCATAGAGCGTGGTTCGAACCTTTGTCCACATCACCCTCGCCTTCGAATCATCCTGATCTGGAATGTTATGGTGAACTGAAATGTACGTGCACAAAAGGATGACACTAATGCAGCTGTACAGGATGTCAAAGATGGTTCGAGTTCTGGTGGGATCGCATTGGGAAGCCGTAACCGTGGCAGCAACGATGCAAATGGGGCTCGAGATGGTGCTGCCTGGGACGGTAGTAGACAGAGGTGAGGCAGCAGAACGTGCAAAGGCAGCGAGGAAGAGGCCAGCTAGCAACATGAGTGTGTTAGTCACGCTCAGCGGTCCGGCTATTCCCGCAATCCCGGATACGGCAAGCCTTGTTTGTCCTCTCCATCGTTGTCGATATCCTACTCCACCTCGTCGTTTAGCAGGTATGTTCAACCAAATCCCTGTCAGAACTCAAATCGGTGCTCATACATTTAGACTTGAAAGCCATTAAAAATGACGCGTCTTTCTACTCACAATTTTGGCGTGGATATCGCGACGCGAGCCATTGCGCGTTTTACCTGATAGGCTGACCCTCAAGATATGCATTTCAGCCTCGCAGATGGCCCTATAACAATGCGGCGAGGCTGTACCTCTGCTTTGAAGTTGCACAGCCTGCTTGCTTGAGCAACAGCTGATCGTCGTAACCTCAATAAGGGCAACCACTCTCAATGCCTTCCATTTGCGGAACAGGGCTCTCGTGTTCCCGACACTTTCTCCACTCGTTCATGCCTTGTCCTTCGACCAACTCAACCCCAATCCACCCCTTCTACCTCAGTCATCGCAGCCGACCGTGTCTCAACCAGCAATGTCAACACCTACAACGATGTCTCTCCCAATGAACCGGTGCTACAGCGCTCATTCATGTCATCCCGATTCAACTGGTTAGCAACGTGCCACCATTTGCGGTGGCACGCCAAAGAGACTGGCAAAGCGTAGCTGTGGGTCCTTCCAATTTTGGTAGTCCGACTGTGTGCGCTTTGCAGTCCCAGCCGCTTTTGCAACCTCCATTTCGCTTTGAGCACCATCGGGCACGCTAATAAAAATGGGACGCGGTAGGCCAGAATGGTCATCACCACTTCTCCCCAGTTTTCTCTCCATTCGACGCGTTTTCAGCAATCTTCTACTTGAGTTACTTCTCGAAACACGATGAACGCACTCAGATCTGCTCCTTCTCCCTATCAAACCACCCCCTCTGGATACATCTCTTCATTCTCCACTCTATCCGGAGCACTCGACTATACCCACCTTCAGGCTTCTGCTATCAGATGTCTTCCACCGTCTACGATTGCATTCCAAGCTGCAGGTCATGTATATCGTGGAATCAAGCTCAGTGTGCTCAAGAACGGCACCAGTGATCCATCCGAATCGTTGGAAGGAGCAGACGACTACCTTGGTCCATGGTATACGCACAACCGAATCACAGTGCGGGTCAGGTGGTCTGGATACGCGCCGTACACGTACTCGATCGCGGTCGACCCGACGAGCAGAATCACGCGTGCTGTGCTTGGACAAAAAGTCGCCATTGGGATGATGAACTTCATTTCTGTAAGTAATATTCACGTTGTCAATAGCGAGGCTTTGATAGTGACCACGTCTTTACAGGGACATGCTCCTCAGATCTGGGTACAAGGACAAGGCCTAAGACGGCTGATGATCAAGGACGTTCTGGTGCTCTCAACCACCAACGTCGGCCACAGTTTCTGGGAAGTCGAGATTGCCTTTCAGTAGTCGTAGAATGCGACTGCGATTCCATCATTAAATTATCACAACCCGGACTCTAGCTTTGTTATTGCTTTCGTGTCTTGCTTTGCAATTTGCTGTGAACACTGGAACACCTCAACGGACCTTAGACAACACATTCTGTATTCATAATATTGCATACCCATGTTCATTTAGACTATCGCAATTTTCTACATTTAGGACTCGTATTTGCATGCATAGATTTTCGTTTCACCTCATTCCACTGGCATCAGGATACATGTACAATCTCATCCGTTTTTCTGGACATTTTATTGGCTATATTTCTATGATACCATGCAACAATGCAACCTTACGCAGAATTGATACCCTTTTTAAACTGTAGCTATTTGATATCAAGGAATGAAGTATCAGCATTTTGGCACTGTACAGAAAGGAATAGAGCCTTCGCGTCCGCGTGAACTACCAGATTTGCACCGCCGTGTACGGCGAACGCTATCGCAAGCAGCCATCAATATCAACTTACACTCAAACACTCGTCATAGTCTCGCATCTCATCTAACAATTTTAGCGATAAGGGTGGTCACACCCTGCAACCTGCGTAGCTCGGAAATGCCAAGTCTTAAATGGATTCAATTGACCCTGTACCATTAATCGAGTTGTCCTATCCATCGTCGGTATAAATTCCCACTTGATGATATCTATCTAATTCACCTTTTGGAGAAGAATAGTTGTAATGCCGATACATTGCTTCCCAAAGCGTCCCTCTTCTCCTCATCTCTTTCTCCTTACCAAGTACGCCCACTCCCTTGCCAATGCTGCAAAGGCGCGTCAATGGACCCGCATGGAATAGGAAAGCAAGATTTCTATTTGCAGAGGTAAATTTTGAGTATAAGCGTATCTAATGCGCTTACCCCATTCATTTCCTCTCGATCCGTCATAGCTGGTGCGCTTGGCTGTGCTCCTTTTGGGAACCAAGCGTGTCTACTTCCAATGCGCTGTGCCACCGCCTCACCACCAACAAAAAGCCGCAGAACAAGTCCAAAGACAAAGTGGCATTCGCCACGCACAATGTAGTCCTTACTTCCCTTTTACTTGCCTTCCTATGCTCCATAGACGCCAGGGTGGATTTCGGTATATAAAGCCTTGCAGCCGTGGGGGGGAGCACCCGAACTACTGCGACACTACTGAACATCCCGTTTTACTAAACCTTCTACACAAATGCAAGCCTCAGTCATCAACCAAAAAACAGTTTCGTTCCAATGCATCGGGCACCAATACCTCGGGGTCAAGCTCAATACCCTTAAGAACGGGCCCGCTACTCCAGACGATGGCCTCGAATGCCCAGACGACTACCTTGGTCCGTGGTATAACCATAGAAGAGTAGCAATCCGAATCACTGTGCGTCTTCCGAGATGATTTCTCAATCCACGGCTTCTGACACCAAAGCTATCTCCTGTTCCACAGTGGAGGGGCTTTCCCGTCCCATACACCCACAGCGTCCGAATCAATCCCAACGAGAGAATCACTCGTGCTTTCCTTGGACAGAAAGTTGCTGTCGCTATGATGAACTTTATCTGGGTATATCAAAATTTCATCATTTGAATGTGGCTTTAAACTAGGTGCTAACCACATTTCTGCTCAGAACAATCCATTGCTTGTCTCCGGCCCAGGACAGGAACCAGAAAGGCTCAAGATTGCAGACTTTATCATACTTTCCTGCACCAATGTTGATCACAGCTTCTGGGAGGTTGACTATGACATACAGAGGTATAGAGTGTAGCTATAACTAATTGGATTGCAACGTGCGTGTGGCTTCGGATTGTAAAAAGACACCATATTCGAATTTTCTGAGAGTCCAGTGTACTATAACACAAGCATTTAAATGTCTTCTCAAGTTCCCTTAAGTTGAAGTCGGGATGCATTAAAAAATGAAAAAAAAATCCCGTTATTTCAGCTAGGATTGGAAACTCTGCCGCAAGCTCAAAGAACCGCATGGTCTTATGCGCAATATTCTCCCGTCGATAGAATGTTCCTCTGCCAGTCTTTTATTGTCATCCGCATATGGGGAGGACAGTATGTCAATGTCGCCCCATGTATGGGGATGAAATATTCGATGAAATGCCCGACACACTTGACATAACGTCCTCATTACCCATTCTCTACTTCCCGTATCCCTTTCTAATGCAACGTAGATTCGCTTGCTTGAAGGGGACAGTGGGAACTGGAAAGTTATTGGCAGTTTCAACGAGAATCTCAGCCGGAAATGAGAGGAGACCCTCAGAGTTGTTGTTCTTCCCTGTGAGCGCCCTGCATTGTCCTTGGGTATTTGATCGCTTTCAGTGTACGATTGCGAAGCTCGGACATGGTAGATTGCAGACATGAGTCGTGTCACATTCATCGCAGGTGCGCCCAACAGACAAATTACGGCGGATAGATCAATTACAGAGGTAGTGAGGCTCACCACCTGGGCGTGTAATCTCAAGCCCACTCATTCGAGCAGATAGTCGAAGCTTAGCTCAAGTGCACGTTGAAATTAGGAATGGATGAAAAAAAGCCGCAATGGGCTCAGCCCAGGGGAAATCCTATGTAAGACGTTGTGGCATCACAACACTCACAATATCAATTCGATCCAGAACGCATCCCAGCATTTGAAGCCCTTGGGGACTCCAATTCTCAAGCTAACGTATTCCACGTTTTCTTGAACGGTCAACAGCAAAGAATTATCGCGCCTGTATGCAGCCCGTACCACATGCACAATTTACATCACATTTCGGAGTTGACGTCAACTGCAACAAGACTATTCACAATGCCCTAACTTCGAGATCATCTACATCCACTCGACACTGTAGTAATAAGTTATTGATGGACCACAAGACGTTGGTAATCGTGGTGACTTACACTCTGCCCTCGATGCTGTTGGACCCATCTTCATTCCTCCAGGTGTACCTTCCGTCTTCGTGAAGTTCACACACAGCCTTCCCGACGCCGCTGTAGTACCAGGGCCTAACGGCATTACTGAGCAAAAGGGCGTGTCTCTCGTGCCCTAAAGAGTACAAAATAAGTGAAACACATCAGCACTCAACCTCATCGTTATGCCACAACAATGGACTAGTACGGGAGTCTAACGTACCAATGTGGCCTCTGTCTATCATCCTGATGTATCCCGTACCAGGGAAGGCAAGGATAAGCTGGCCGCTGAGGATAGCGGCTGGGTCAGCGATGACGTTGCCGTTGTGTGTGCTCCTGAAGAGAATAACGCTTTGGTCCTTTGGGACGAGAACGCGCATAATACGGAAAACCATAGCTGATGGATGCAGAGGCTGTATGTGTGGCTGCGAGTGTGGCTGAGATGCGTTAAATGTGGTTTACACAACTAGATGAGGCCTTATATACTCTGGCGCATATTATGGGGATCATAAATTTTGCTTTGGGTGCCGACGGGAATGGCCTGTGGATTTCGACAATGCTCTGGACCGTGTGCGTGCACTCAGTAGCGCGAACGTTTGGCTATTAGCTTTCGTTTTACACGAACTTAAATATCTTTTTGCCTGCGCGTGAAATGGGAGGGTCATCTAGTGCTATTACACCTCCCCAAGATGGGATTTTACCTTTGTATGGGGACATGGGCGGTTCTAGTCCCAAACCGCATTCTCACTTTTGGTAAAGAACGAGCAGAAGGGTGACTTAATCCTGGATGACATAGTGATGGGAGAGACAAGCCTTGGTCCGGGCCCGATCCTCAATGCTATCTTCTCCTTTCCGGTCAGGACAACTTTCTTCAGGTTTTCTGGAGGTTTCTGGTGGGCGACGCGATCACGATGCGACCTCCCGGGATTGACCGGGGTTTAGGGCAGGTAAAGCTTACCTTGTCGCGTGACAGCTGTAGAATTTCCAAAATGCTCGCTCACCGTCTTGCCTTGCGACGACGAACCCTATTCTCTGCTATCACTGGGCATACATACCGCACCGTAGCCACAGATGCAACTAAACCGTACTATTTGACAACTCCGATATTCTACCCCAATGCTGGTGAGTCTGTCGCATTCGTTCGTTCACCGTTGGAAATCCAACCGGAGCCACACTCGGCTAGTACCCCATATCGGACACCTACACTCTCTCGTCGTGGCGGATATATTTGCAAGATTTCAACGCCTCCTCAACTCTGATCGACCCGTCCGATTCTTGGCTGGCACGGATGAACACGGGTTAAAGCTTCAACGAGCAGCGCAGGCAAAAGGTCTACCCCCGAAAGAGTTTTGTGATCAATTGAGTCTTCAATTCCGTGTGTGTTTGTGTTTTTCGGGTGGTGGGGTGCTGGTGGTTACTGACCGATGTTGGTGTGCAGAAACTGGGAGAAAAGGCGCATATCAGCAACACCGTGTTTATGAGAACCACACAAAACGGGCATCATAACGCTGTTGAAGACGTTTGGGTACGTCGCCATTCATTAGTTCCAAAGACATCCCTTTTATTTCTATGCAGCGTAAACTCGATGCAAAATGCCTGATCTACAAGGGCAAGTACTCCGGCTGGTATTCCGTCACGGACGAATGCTTCTACACCCCCACCCAAATCGGACCCTCTCCTACAAATCCCGATGCCATGGTTTCACTCGAAACCGGAGCAGCCGTCGAATGGTCCGAAGAAGAAAACTACATGTTCCGCCTCAGCCAATTCAGACAGTCACTCCTGGACCACTATTCCGCACCAGAGAACTCCAATACGATATTCCCGCCACAGCATCACGCGCATATAGTACAGATATTGCAAGAACCGTTGGAAGACTTGTCAATATCCAGGCCGAGGGATAGACTGGAGTGGGGTGTGCAGGTGCCAGACGATCCGACGCAGACGGTATATGTCTGGTTCGACGCGTTGTTGGTTTACCTCTCCGGTATCGGGTATCCGTGGAACGGAGGGAGTGGGTTGACTGAGGGCTGGCCAGTGAACCTGCAGATCATTGGCAAGGACATCCTCCGGTGCGCATATATTCAATTCTTTGTCTATGGTTTGAGGTCTCATCGCAATTCTAAGCTTCCACGCGATATATCTGCCTGCGATACTACAAGCGTTGGGACTACCACTTCAACAGCAATTACTCGCCCACGCTCATTGGACAGTCGAGCAAAAGAAGATGTCAAAGTCGCTGGGAAATGTGGCTGATCCATTCGAAGCAATCGACGAGTTTGGAATTGACGTGGTCCGGTATTACCTTGCACGCGTAGGTGGACGATTCAGAGATGACGTTGGTAAGTCCATTACGCGCATCCCAGCAATAAACAAAGCATTAACTCCCCTATCGCGTAGATTGGTCGCGTTCGGAATTGGACAAGTACCAGAAAGAACTCCGGTCACTTCTAGGAAACTTCCTCCTTCGCATAACCTCTCCCAAAATCCAGTCTCGCATTGCATCCTTTACTCCTTCACCCACCTCCGTCATACCAACTTCATCCCCTATTCATGCCCTGATCCAATCCACGTCCCAACTCCCATCGCAATACCACTCTTCTCTTTCCGCGCTGGAGCTTTCCGATTCTGTTGGACACATTGCCAACGTGCTTCGTGTAGCCAACAAAGTCATCGCGGATATTTCGCCTTGGAATGCTCAGCAATGTTCCGTCGAAGAAGCAAAGGCGTTATGGGATGCTAGCTTGGAGTGTTTGAGGGTCGTAGGGACCTGCCTGCAACCTGTCACGCCGGAGACGGCGGGGAGGTTATTAGGGTCTATTGGTGTACGAGAAGAGGGGAGAGGGTGGAAGGATGTTGAAGGTACGGACGGTGTTGGGGGTGAGAAAGTTGGGAAAGTCGGGAAAGTTGGAGAGATTGAGGGCGTCAAGTTGTTCTAAGTAGGTGGACGATGTTTAGGGTATACAGTATACCGATTTTGAAGCATGTTAATCTAGGTGTTTTTCAATCTATTAATTCATCACGTAGCGCTGCATCCTGATCCAACTTTCTACCCCAACGCTGATAAGTGTGTTGTGTACGCCTGCTCTAAAGTGAAGCGATTGGGGTAATCCTCAGCTAATACTAGACATTTAACACCCCCATCGACTCGTGGTAGACGAATATGCATCGTTCAACGTCTCGAGAGCCCAGTTTTTGTCGACCTGGCTGTGTCCTTCCAACAAGGATATTACAGTGGGTTACTTGACTTCTGTACAACCACTCGCGATGACAGAAGGAGGCTCTTAACAATAGAAGCGCCGTCATGAACGTTAAAATCCACTTTTGGCACAAGTTTGGGGCGCCTGACGGTCATAAGAGCCTGCTTGGATATATCCACATGGGGTTAGTATTGTATCCGACTTCCGGTCCTTCGACGATGCCGGATGCCAAAACTCGTGAGTCTGCTAATCCTGTGCTTGCTGTGATCACATTCTTTGATCTAATCACTGACGCTTCCTGGTTGTGCGCTATGATGGTAAACCACCGTTCTATATAAGGCGTTGGTGGCGCTTGACATGGCAAATGGATGCAGCTTCTACGAGTCACCAAAAAGTCTGGAGTCGTGCTGTACCTTACTCGGGGCCTAAAGCTACACGCCAAGACTAATAGCAGAGTGGATCCGCCTGCGAAAGGCTGAGCACAATATGAGTGCAATGATCATTCGGGGGCTTTGATGCACATTTTAAAGACCTGAACGAGAAGTTGGATCATTGCTCGAACTTTGCACAGGATTAGGGAAAGGAACGGCATAAGGAACTGATATGGCACAGGGAAGGAACTGTTTGTGGGTATTTTTATTTTTCGATTCTAGTTTTATTCGATGAAAACGCAAGAATATGATAGTAAAGTGAAGCCGCCTAATCAAGTACTTGGAGCTGTGATATGAAGAACCTTTGAACTACCCAAGGGTAGTATGAAGCATCTCCTAGGGAGCCCCCGACCGGTAGGATAGAATTCAATGCGATCTCGCAAGAATCCTGGCAGTCGACGAACCCGCCATATTGGGCTGGGTGGAGCCGGCTAACATCAATCTGTCTGTAATCGAGGGTGATGACTACGTGCTGTGTGCTTCTGAGGTGATTTCTTTATCCCGGGTCCGATTTGTGCATTCTGGGCCAGTTTTCGTTCTCATCCCTTTGTTGGATGCGAGAAGTTATTGCTGTGTGCAGGTGTCTTGAGGTGTATAAAGGACCCCTCCTACCGTCTTAGACCTCAGCTTCTTCTCGATACCTCGTCTTCTAAGCACTTTGACCAACACACCATGTCCGAAACTGTAGGTTTTCTTTCCCTGAGATTTTGAAGTACTCTCCACTGATTCCGTGGCATAACCGCAGCGCACAAACCTGACGTATGACCCTTCGTCGTTTCCACTCACCCTTTGCTAATTTTTACCTGCAGAGAAGAACAGATCCAGTCCGCTTTTGAAAAGCTCGGCGGGCTCGTTGGATATGAGAAGTTCCTTAACAAGCCCAAGCCCAGAGATGGGGCAAGCATGCGCCAGTACAAGCATCACGTAGATGTAGAGGGCACCATTATGCCTCTCAGGAACGCCACGGGGACCGCCACCGACAAACTGGGCTATGTTACTATCACCGTGCTGGATGGGAAGCACAGCGGCGACGGAGTCGCCCTCATCCACAGGAATAAGGACCAGGCCACCGTTATTAGGTTCACCGGGACCCTTTACTATGATCAGTGGAGGGTATTGGAGTCCTCTCCGAATCGATTCGAGACGGATGCAAATGGATCCGTTCACCAGTGGTTCTACATTGGTGATTCTCTTATTGCAGAGATGGTAGGCACCACCACTGATGTCGTCGGCGAGTGGACGTATGCCGATGGGGACGAATTCAATTGGAGTAAGTCGTGCATCGCCGATTTGATTCTCAATGCGCTGATTTGATTTGTGATTCGACCTTTAAGCCTCTAGCGACTAATGCCTGGGGTAACTAAAGATAATAATCTACGATGTACATTTCTGCTCGTGATGTATTCGAAATGGTATTACGACTATGTGTTGTTTTGCGGATGAATAGCATTTGATCAAAGATGTAAAAGAAGAGAAATGACAAGCCCCAGCACCGAATTCGAAAGCACGGCTACTTCATGATAGTCAAAGCGGCAAGTATCCAAGTTAAAGATGCGCCTCAATATGGAGGATACCAATGTGAAAGAGGGAAGGCTTGGTACACACATTAGCACAGCATTTGCGACGAACAGAGAAGTCAACATACGGGTACAGTGGTGCTAGATATGGGGAATAAACTCTGTCCACTTCACGTTTTGGTAGGCAGGTTCAGGGAGAGCTCGAAGAGTGAAAAATGCAAGGAATAGAAGGATCATACGAGCAGCGAAATAGAAGGGGCCGCCTAGAATGGTGGCCGAGTTGAGGGGTATTTCCCGGTTATATATGATTTACAGACCAGCTCCGATCGCAAGAAAGGCAGGAGTGATGGTGAGAACGAGGGAGGAAACTCTCCAGAGCCAAAGCTCGACAATCGTCGAAAACTGGAAATTCCAGCCGATTAGGTGAATACCGCCGAAAAGGACGCCGATCAATGAACCACAAATTATTCCACGGTCCTCGTCGTCGACGTCCATCCATCCAGCGAAAAACGGGTGAACACTGGTTGGCCTGTTCTCAGTCTTGACGTCTGTCATCATGTCCCAAAGAGGACCAAAGAGACCCCAGAACGGACTCACGATCACCTTCCAGATCGTCTTTATCGTCCCATGGTCCTCGTAAGACTCTCTCTAACCCACCTTCACGCTCTCCCAAGCATTTTTGCATGCCTCACCGCATTCCGCCATGCGATCCTGTATATTCCTCCAGATCCTCGAGTACCCTGCCTCCTCCCACTCTTGCACTTGTCCCTTATCGTCCTCTTCGTCTTCTGGCTCGCCAACTGTTGCCAGTGGTCCATCAACTCGATTTCCGTCCTTATCAAAGTAGATGGGGTATCCGATGTTCAATGGTTTATTCCACCACAATCCGTACGTTATCACGTTCAGAGTTGCAAATGCGAGAGTAATCAACTCGATTTCCGTAAGGACGAGCCCCTGGACGTGCCGAGCGATACACTGTGCGACGAACCATGTGGTCTGGATAACGACAACGGCCTTTGCAAGTAAGTCGCCCTTTCCGTGGTCCTGAATCTCTTTTTCTGGGATAAATGGTATCTTGGTGCTCTTCCACTCTTGAAGCGCCCAAGGCCCCGGAGGGCAAAGGACCTCGTATCTCGTTCTTTCCCCCTCCTTTATGCATTGTACCAGTCCTCCCATCTGAATGAAGAACCCATGCGTCACCGTCCACCTACGATCTATCTCTGGTCAAGATCTGCATCACCCAGCCACTCTGACACGCACCTTGATTCTCCCTTGCGATTCTCCGTGCCATAATCCACTGCCTGATCGCCCACATGATCACAATCTCAGGGGCGATCAAGGCATACAACGTTGTTCGAAGCTTCAGCCAAGTTACTTTGGCCCATGAGTCATTTTGATCCGGTATGTTATGGTGAATTGAGATGTAAGTACATAGGAGAATAACCCCGATGCAGCTATACAGTATATCGAAGATCGTTCGCGTTCGAGTGGGGTCACATCGAGAAGCTGTTACGGCGGCTGCGACAACGCATACGGGGCTTGGGATGTTATTACCGGGGACGGCAACGGGTACTGGGGAGGCAAGGGATTGCGCGAAGGCAGCGAGAAATAGGCTCATGAGCAACATGGGAAGGTATGAGTGATGGATTTCGGATTGCTTGATTCACTTGACAGATCGCCGCTGGCTACCCGATCTGGTGTTATAGATTCCCAACCTAGTGATTTAGGCGTCAAAGTTTCCTTCTCAGGGACTAGAGTCCACATTTGTTCAATGTTGTAAAGTTATTTGTTTTCTGAAGTCTACTCAGCCTGCTGCTAGCTCGCAATACACTTGTTGGTCTGTCCTCTACGTCAGTCCGCTTCGTCATGCGCAAAAAATGAATAAAGACAGCTAGTAACAGTGCAACGATCACCGCAAATCCCCATATTCTTCACGATAATCCATTTCAGGCGGAAGGAAATGGTTCTGGAAGGTAGTCTCTTTTACGAAGCTACATGAAAACAATAATAGTTACGAGGCACAAAATTAATTGGCTTCACAAAGGACAATGTCAGTAGTTATACGTTGAAGATGACAAGAAACAAAACGGAGAAATACCTGCACAAGGATTTGAAGGGCGACTATGTGAGCTAGCCAAGACACGATCGATGTTGGCAAGATGAGGGTGAACGCCACAACTAAAATAAACCCCATACACGTGATGGGACTACGACGATTTCAAGTCACTGTTTCTGTAAACTTGGATCCCTCATTTAAAAAAATCCACAGCATCTTGTATAAGGAAATGGGCTCAGAATGCAAGTAGTGCAATCCATTGGTAGATATGAGTCGCATTTGAGATGGGAAAAATATGACATATATTGAAGGTCAAAACGAAAGATAGCCAAATATATGAGACAATCGGGGCATTGGCGAGAAAGGGCATAAAGTGGTACACAAGATATG
>KB722739.1:346118-390438 GCA_000349905.1 Volvariella volvacea V23 | reverse complement strand
CATCCCAAGAGCCAGATACAATATATTTTCCATCTGGTGAATATCCAACTGATGTTATGCTTTCAGTATGACCTTGCAATGGTTGACCAACAGCTTCACCTGTTTCACTATTCCAAATTCTAATAGTGCAATCAGAAGAGCCAGATACAATATATTTTCCATCTGGTAAATAGGCCAAACAAGTTGATTCTTGCTCAACTATTATTTTTAATTGCATGGTATAGACATTCCATATTGAAATTCTATTGTTCTCACATACTGCAATTTCTATTCCATTGGATGACCACACAACTTCATTGCAATTTTGCTGAAGTTCTATTTGTGTTATTTGTTTTGGAAATTTATAGTTGATACTTTGCTTTATCCATGGTCTTGCACAGTATTTTTGGTAGTGCTTGTAAATATTGCTTTGTTCTGGAACATAAATCATACAAGATAAATATATCTGGGGCAAGCAATTAGATATTATTTCACTGCACATATGAATACATTGCTGCCATTCTAGGCATGTCTCTGCAAGCTCTGAGTTAAAACCCTGTGGCAATTTACAATAACTATCTTGCCATTGCTATAATTTGCTAAATTGCTTACCTTGCACCAAATATAACAGTTTGCCATTGATTTTATAGCTTTTTCTACTTCATTTTCCATGCTTATTACTTCCAACCAAAATGGCACTAATTTATAAACAAAATTTTCTACCAATTCTTGCAGAGCTTTATTATTTGATTTACTGTTTAATAAATGATATGCCCAGTATAAACATGCATATCTCAATTCCTTTGACACTTTGCCTTTCAGCTTATTTTTAATCTGACTATTTTCCAAGAATGAGTCAGGATATTCATATATGTCAAAATGAAGTTGATTTTTCATAGTTATAAGACATGCTATACTTATATTTTCCTCCTGCAATTCAGTGTTGATCACATACTCATTAGCCTGTTGAGCATCTTTAACAAAATCAGCAAAGCTTTCATGGCTAATATATACACAACCTTGGCTGATAGTTAAAACTGGCTTTAATTGATTGCATATGTATTTTGCTTTATTGGTCCCACATTTCAAGCACTGTTCAAACTGCTCCAATATATCTTCATGCAACCTTTCTTGAGACAGCAAAATCATTCCAATTATAGTTTTGTATTCATTTAATACAGACTGATTAACCTTTTTTTGCAAGAGGGTTATATATAGTTGACTAAGGGTGAGACCCTTTGTTTGGACTAATTCTAAATTATCCTTAATATCTCCATCAGTTATAATCTGAATGGCTGTTGTAGCCCAAATAAATAATCCACTTGCTTTCATTGCTAAATGAATAATAGTATCTTGACTAGGCCAATGCAATCCAAGATATTTATGTGTTTCTTGAATATTTTTAAATTGTTCAGTAAGATATTGCTTTATATCTTGCTGAGCATCACTATCACAATCTTGGCCTGATTTAAGTTCAATGATGGAATTTGTGTTATTTATGGCAGATTGAACATCTGCTTCATTTCTTGATGTTATAAACAGCTTGCAACTTTTTGGCAGTTTAGGCCATTGTTGGATTGCTTTAAGCATAGATTGAGTTTTGGCCCTTTCATCTATGGACACCCCTTCATCTAATGCATCAATTATCACCATTATAGGTTTATTTACTGATTGCAAAAGTTGCTTAATCAGCTTCTCAAACTGATCTGCAAAATTGGGCAGCTGAGCATGTTGTAAAACCTGTGATGCATATTCTGGGCAATGTTTGCCCAACTGGAATGCCAAAGTCCTCCACAACCCTGTGGGGTTGCTTGTAGCAACATCTGTTCTCCTAAATGCAAAAAAAGCCAAATAACATCTACTATCATCTACCAATTTTGATCTGATTGACTCTGCAATAGCAGATTTGCCAGCTCCTGGAGCACCAAGCAGCCAGAGCACATTGGAGCTATTGAGATCATCAAACATCCACATATCCACCTGTTGTATAACAGACATCCTAGTGTTTTTCATGCAAGGGTCATGATATCTATCTGTAAAATCAATTGGCTTCAATAAATCCTGTAAAAGCTGCAGTTGTTGAATATCCAAGGCAATATGCTTGGTGGCTTCAACATGAGTAATTATGGCTAGTAAAATGTCCATATCGTGAGTGGGCATATCACAAAAGCAAAATGATTTACCTTGATCATGACCTTTATGCACATTAAATATGTTGAAGTTTCCAGCATTATTAATCACTGTACCCTTGATATCTGCATTAGCACCAGGAAAGAATTCTGCTGAGAACGGTAACTGGGATGGGCCTTGGCCATGGCCCTGGAATATTTGCACCTCATTCTGGGGGCGATCTTCATTACTTGAGGTATCTCCTCCCTGAACATTTTTCCTGGCCTGTCCAGGTGTTGGGTCCCTTTCTACTATTCCCGGAGTGTCACCACTCACAACAGGAGAAGTAGAATCGGTAATAAAAGTTGGATCAGAATCGGGTATTTCGTCAGAGTTAACAGCAAGATCAAGGACGGAGGCTGGATTAGAATTAGAAACAGAGGCTGGAACAGGAGCAGCAGCGCAAAAAACAGCTTCAGAGTTGGAATCAGAAGCAGCTGAGCCTGTAGTATCGATAGCAACAACTGGGTTTTGAATAGTTGAGGCAGAAGCTGAAGAAGCGGAAATATTCATTGGGATTGAGGTGGAAGAAGAAACGACCACAGGCGTACCGGCGATATCAGGAGAAGGAACCGACGTCGGTTGGATGGTAAGAATGCTGAGCGGTATAGCTGCACCATCTGGGATATCAGAAGGTGAAGCCGCACGAGGGCTTCCCGTATCGGATGCAAGTCTGCTTCGTTTGTTGGGTTCGGGATACCCACTGTGGGTACGTTTGGTGCCTCGATTGACGGACATTGTGCTTTGATGACTAGAACGGTAGCGAAGGCAAAGGCGACGGTTGTAGCAGCGAGAGCGATGTAGACGATGGTGGTGGTCGAAGGAAGAGAGTGGTTGTCCACAGCTTGAAGCTGTTCGCCTCGTGTGTGCTGCGGTGCAACGTGTTTGCATCGAGGTGCCATACACGTCATCGAAGAAAGACGCCAAGAATGGCGCTCAAGGTGTTAGCTGTCGCACGTTTTTATGGCAGAGGTTCACAATCGATGGAAGGAACAAGTAACTACAAAAAGAGAGAGGTGGCATCGGCGAATGATACATCGTTGAGCTATCAGATATACAGAGCGGAATATTATAGCCGGGCAAGTCTAACGTGCTGTAACCCCTTCGAATACTGTACGCTTGGATTAGACAACAGGAAGAACGTGGAAGAACCGCAAACTTACCTTACTACTCTTCCAACCCCTGTGGACCTACTACAGTCAAATGAGCTACTACCAACGAAGGCGAAAGCGAAATCCGATACAAGGGTTCATGAACACAAGAGATGAGCAGCTTGCGATGCTGGCATCTGATCCACAAAAGACATTAGTAGAGTCAGGTGCTAGTCGTACACTACAAATAGTGATCGGTAGACGTAGATCGTCTCAGCAGGCGCTCGTGCTGTTCAGCATTGGATGCCCGTAATGCTGATGAGCGAGTGCTACTTACTCACTATTGACAGCAAACGTTGACCAGCCGACTGGAAACATCTCGATAGTCTTGCCGTTTTGATGGAGTGGGTAAGACGAGGATGCCGGATTCCTTCAGTCGCACATCACGTTAAATCGCCTGCTAAAGATCGAAAGCGTCAAATCAGCATAAGCGGCGAGAGACGAGCAAGAAAATGAAAAGAAACCTACAAAGGCCAGAATCGCAACTCAAAATGATGATCCCAAGAATATTTCAAGGTTAAATGAGGACGAAATGCAAGGTCGTGTTCTACAAAACTTCGAGGGCTGAGAACAATGGCTCGAGAAGCGGTCGCATACCTTGATTTCATTCCATCATCAGGGTATTGTCCTTCGTCAATGCCCTGGGTACTTGATTTAGATAAAGAATGACAAGATTGGTCTTAGCAATTCAACGCGATCAACGGATCGATGTAAAGCGGGGCCTAGGAGTATTGAAGTAGCGCCAACAAGGACAGGACGTAGGATGCCGAGCGAAGATTGAGGATAAGCTGTTTAAGGAGGACGAGTAGTGGTCAGCACCACAGAGAGGAGGCGACAAGGAAAAGATGACGTGCTCACAGGAATCGTACCGTACAGCACGTCCGTTGCCTCAAAGGCCGGGAAATTGCAAAATCTCTTGTGGCTGATGCTGTGATCTGCTCAGATAGCGTTGACCATCTCCCCAATCGTGTACATAGTCGAGGAACCAGAATTGAACGGAAGATCTTGCGAGCTCTTGGGAGCTATGTAGACGGACAGGATGGTGCAACAAGGGGCGCCATCCTGGCGATACGAGAAGCAAATCGATCGACCTGTTTGTCACAACTGTGCGAAGACTCGAGCAAGAATCCAACTCGCGTATAACGCAGAGGTCAACCGCTCCCTCTGCGAAATCGGGCAGCAGAATTTGCCTTGTCGTTCACAAGCGAAATGTGTTCACCATCGGTGGCAAGCTCTGAGGAGAGGGAGGAAGGTGGGGGTGTGCTCGAAAAGTCAGATGGTGTGGTGAGGGCATGTTGGCAGCACGCCCCAGGGTCCTTGCGGGGCTTCCTGTTCTCTGTGGGAAACGGCGTCACTGCTCACTGTGGTCCTCATCGTTCCACTCCTGATTCGGAGTTCTGAGGAGCCTTACGGCTAGCCATAGTGCGTAAATCTTCTATCTGACTCCAAGGTGCTCGTCTCCGCTCATCTTTCCGACCTAAGCTGCCCGCTAGTTGATCCTTGAACGATCAAAATGCGGTGTTGGGCGTGTGCTAGATGGATTAGAGCGGCAGGTGAGCACAATTCGTTGCTTTGTTTTCAACGTCTCACTCACCCAAACGCCCGTCAATGCAACGCACCTCATACACAACTCGCAACGTGCACGTGCAGCCGCACCGCCCATTCCAACGGCTTGCTGATCTCGCCCGGTCTCAACTGAACACTCCTTTTGGAATTTATTGATATGCGCCGGATTGTCGAGTGCAAGGACATTGCTAGCAAGAGAATGGAACATGGGGATGACGGAACTAGCGTTGGTGTTGTATGCTGGGGGTCGAACACAAGGAAGGAAGCAGTCGGGTAGGCAAGGGCACAGTACAATGATGCTCTCTCAATCCAATTCATCGCAATTCTCCCCCAAATGCGTGATGGTGCACTTTGGTACAGAACCTTAGCAAAAGGGACCTGATGTCGACGAATGGAACGTATGAGCGATGTGCTTGTAACGCGGAGTGATGCAAAGAGACGACGTACATGGCCGAGGTGTGGCAAGGAGATGAATCCATGGAGGAAAAGCCGGTCCGGGTACTGTCCGGGTGCGACGCACTCAAACTCACACAGACATGGGACGACACGAGACTTCGTGGGAAGTGGTGTGACGATGGCGTGTGGCGCCCTTCTCTGAAAATCCAAGGCTCGAGCAGTTGAAAGTCAAGTACTACGTTGGGCCTTTTATCCGGTCTGACACCCTTCACCCACTCCTCTGGATCGGTGGGCCATTCATTGGTAAGAATTGAGACGCAGTATTGGTCGGTGTTTGTCCTAGGCAGTTTGGAACTGTAGGTATGCGCAGTTCATTGATTTCAACTCCACATTTCGTGAACGCAAGCCTTTCAAGGCGACTATCGACGCGTACCCTTCGACATTCAAATCTCAATATGGTGATACAATAATCTCCTCCCCTTACCCGCATCGGATCCCGTATGCATCCTCGGCAGTTCCTAACCGTTGTTGAGATCTGCAAGTTGAAGACACTGAAAACCTGGAAGAAATAATAGACCTTTCGCAGAGCTGGGGCCCTTGTCGACCGAGTGCTTTGTGCTTTCACACGCAATCGCGAGCATCTGTATAGACCCAGTTCGAGTGCGCGTTCGCTAGATCATAGGTACCTGTCCCCGGCCGATTGGACACCTCTGCACCATATGCCCACATTTCCGCCATGTACCGCTTTGGGCTTGATCACAGTATCCCGATCGCCCGCGCGGCGAATTCCAACTCGTGTGCAGTGCAATTCAGTTCTCCTTCGAGTGTTCTCACGCCGTAGTTTCGGGCCAGAACATGAAGAAGAGTAACAGCTGTAGTTGAGTATTTATTAGTGCCGAGCGCTGATGTCTTCGCTCGTTATAGCCCAATGGTGCACGCATAGGTCCCCATGGGTGCCACCTATGTTTCTGGGTTGGCCTTTGTAGCCTCAGGAATGGGTATTCGTGACAATAGAACCAGATTCATAGACTAGTAGCAATCCAGCTGAAATCTTTACGCTCACGAATTGTGGCTTCTCATACTACGATGCCTAATGTTCATAGCACAAATCCGCCACCTATTAATTCTCTTAATGATACACCGTATACACCGAATGCGATACCAGAATGGAAAGGCCCAAACCACGAGCAAGGCTATATACAACGAATTTATGCCAATGAGTAATGGCGACAGAAGAGAATCACTATGACGCACAAACTACCCCTTGACACTTTGAGAGTGTCAAAGTGGAGAAGGCAGAATCGAGAGAATGCTTATTTCTTGCCAGCCTTTTTTGCAGCGGCGCGAGCTCTGGTAATTTGTTTCTTCCATCCAAAGCATTGCGCGCAACCTAAGAATCAGGTGGGCAGCATAGGGGGTAGGCGAGTTAGTTATGTCTCGGTGACGTGAAAAGGAGTGACAAAGGGCTGGAAGAACCGTACCAGCTGAAGCGTGCTTCTTGCATTGCCAGACTCCATCCTTATTTTGCGTTACTGGTGGGGCTTCTAAACCGTCTCTATCTACTGTGTCAAACTGTGTGTATCGCCCGGGCACGGGCACAGGCGAGATAAGATAAGGTAAAGCAGGTCAAGGATTAGATAGTAAGGAAGACGAGAGAATTAGATGAATCGTGCTAGGCTCGAGCGATGTGAGGTACTTACGCCATAGAAGCCGTCATTCTCTTCCCTCCCATCAAAGTTACAGTCTTCACACTATATCGAGAAGTTAGAAATCATGTAACTCGGATCAGGGAATGACGAGACCAGGGGAAGTCAAGGGATCAAGAGATCTAATCATAGATCGTAGTTCAAGAGAATATAATAGAGTATAACTTACGACTTCCTTGAAGTGTTTGGCGCAGAACATGGCGTCGTTGAGCTCGACGGTGTCTGCAGTCGCAATGTCTGTCATCGTGGTGTCCGTTCGTTGGTTCGCTCAAAAGGGAAGGGAGGGGGTTAGGAGAGCAAAAGCAATAGCAAGAGGGGTTTGTTTACGATCTGGAGGCGCAAGTTGGGTTCCCTCTTATATAGCTGGGAATATCGTATGGGGGGCTTTGCAACTGTATAATGCCGTTTGCGAATCTGGGGTAGCGCGCAAGTGTGGGGAAGGGAAAGTTACCGGGTTGCCGAAGTGGATGCACCCGGAGGTCTCCATGGACCACCTGCAGTGGACCTGGTGGACAATAAGGAACCACGTGGACAGACGCGAGGCACTCCGAGGCCGGGTTCAATCAACATCTCCTGTCCGCAAGCTCGTCCGACTGCGGTGTTCTATACATTGCCACCATTTTCCCAACTCTCTCCGCCATGACTGCCCTTGATTTGCCTGCTGAAATATGGACTCAAATATTCAACCTTGCAACAGACGAGGACATCATATTTCAGTTTGCATTGCCTACCTCCATGGCCGAACATGCGTGGTACAAGCGGTCGTTTATCACCCAGCCTGAAGGATCCCAGTGGGGATTAAGGTCCCCCCGTGATGCCTTGTATCTTATCCAGAAGGGGAGTTATGCTACCAAGAAGGTATGCACCTTTTGTTCTTCCTTGTTCTGTTTGGTTTATTGGGGGTTGCTCGTTGCATTTCACTAACCGAGGACGCGCTAGGCTATAATTTCAACATGCAAGAGGTGGAATAACATTGGATACGAATCAGTCTTCCGCTGCCTGTACATCAGCACACCACACAAACTCCTCATCCTTTACGACCTCCTCAACTCCCCTTCAACATCATTGTCAACGACAAAGTCGCAATCTGTGGGTTGGTGGACGCGTCGTATTCATATCCAGAGGTTCTATGCCACATCTCCAAGCCGAACCCCCAATTCCACCTCTCATGACACGGAAAACTCTAGCTCAAGCCACGGCCATCCTATTTCGATGCGCACACTCGAAACTGCGCTATGCTCCATCATATCTCATTGCAGAAATCTAGAAATCTTCGTCGTCGACTGGCCTCTCGAAAGCCCGACTTTCGGTCTCGTAATCGACTCCCTCGCTCAATCAGCCCGCAGGAGCCTCAGAACTCTACAATGCATCATCCCCCTCGACGCCCTCCCGAAAGCCATATGGGCCTTTAGCTATCTGCCGTACCTCGTTTCGGCTTCAATCCATTTTGAGAGGTCGTCTTCATCATCAGCATCGACAGCAACTTGGACTCCCACACCGAAATCGTCATCCGAGTCGGAGCCTCTTCCTCCTAACGATGACGAGGACAACATCCATCTAGGTTCAGCTTCGGGTCTTCAGCTGAACCTCCTGAACCTCCAGCAGCTCCTCCTCAAGGGCCACTGTCAAGAATTTATCGACCAGGCGATCAACTGGTCTATACCGAATCTCAAGGCGCTCTCGATAGACTGTACAGGCCCGAGCCACAGAAGCGACGACTTGCAACCGGACATCATTGGCTTCCTGAGCAGCCACGGCCTAGGGCTGACATTTTTAGACCTGAACTGCTCACCCGGGGCTGTCGGAGCTGGTATGGGGATCGGAATAGGCGGAGGTGGTGGTGACGGGGAGACAGGCGCCTGGGACGTCCGGAAGATCCTCGAGCTGTGCCCGTTTTTGGTCACATTCGCGTTCAACGCGGACTGGATGCTGGGCGCAGGAGCAGGGGCCGAACAGCACCAGCACTCCGCATATGGCCCGGGTTCCGCCATATTCCGCAAGCCGCACGAGCATATAACCACCATCGGCCTGCACGGGCTTTCTTACGCCTTTGGCGTCCCCTCTCCCATCTCATCCGCGACGCCCAATACGAGTCTCAATCCCGCCGTGGCGACGATGACGGCCTTCACGGCTGACCCGCTCCGTTCGCTTCTCTACACGCGGGCGAACGACCAGAACCTCATCGCATGTTGCAATAGGAGCAATTTCCCGAAGCTGCAGAGGATTCGGGCGCTGAATGCGCTGATGCTGGATCGGCTGAACCAGAACGGAGGGCCGGGGGAGATGGATGGCGGGTACGACAGGTGGGAGAGGTGGTGGATTATGTGTACGAGGGCTGGGGTGAGGTTAGAGGATTGTACGGGGCAGCTGTTGGGGACTTTGCCGCCGGAGGGGAGCGAGGATGGGGATGACGAGGATGATGACGACGACGAGGGGGGAGAAGAAGAAGAGGAGGAGGAGGAGGAGGAGGGAGAAGAGGGTGGGGAGGAAGAAGAAGAGTATGCGAGCTCGGATGAGGAATCGTCATCCTCCGCCTCCGAGCTCGGCCACCTCAGACCAATACCCGGGTGGAAATATACCGTCACGTCCAAGTCTAGAAGAGCCAGTCCCCACGTCAACGAGCTACGCCAGCTCTTAGAAGAGTGTAGAGCTATGGATGAGGATAGGGTGCAGGACGAAGCCGCGACTGAGGTTTTGGCCGCGCTTGGTGAAGTTGGCGGATCAGTTAACGAGTTTGGAGTTGGTACTGGTGGGTTGGGGAGCTATGGGAGGAGATCGAGGAGCAGAAGGGGGTAGGAGTCCCTGGTGCTGTTGATGTTGATTCGTGGTAGAGGACCACGAATGTAGGGGGTTGGGGACACTGAAAGAATGGACGAACGATAGAAACGCGCATATAGTCGACATATCAACATACCTTGGTATTGTTACCTTAGTGTTCTGTGTTCTTCGGTCAATACCCTTGCTAACACGATGTTGTATTTTGTACGGTGTGGTGTCCTTTAGGTGCTGCGCTCGCGTTGATGGATTGGAGGGCGTTTCTGAATTTGCCAGGACCCTGAACCTCTCCCCCTTTCTTGAATTTACACTCCTGTCTTCGTGTCGTGTCGCGTTGACTTTCGTGAGACTGGTTTTGAAATCGTGCTCGCCTTTTCAAGTCGTGTTTATTTGACGATGTAAGGTTGTTGCTCTGCCTCACTATGAACTTTGTAGGCCCAAAAACTATCAGATGCCGAGCTTGATGCAACGAACTGTATTCAACGAAGACCACTTCCTTGCTCATGGTGCTGGAAATAGGATGGGGGGCCATTCGTTGTGGTTTCTATCCCCTGAAGAGGTGAGTCGCGAGGGAGCTTCTTAATTTAACATATACATTTACTAGGGGTATAACGCGTCGCGACGCGTCCTACAACGCGAATTTTTCATCTTTTCCGCGTCGTTCTTCGCACAACGACTTAATATCAGGACCTCCGCTATTACGAGGAGATAGCACTCTATACGCAACCAGGCTCATACACTGAGTGCAGTATAAACTTGCACACTCTTTCGGACCGCGTTCAACCGAGATGAACACGATCTACGATTACGATCCCCCACCTCCTCACCGATGCTCTAATGTCTCTCATCTCCAGAGCTCAGAACCTCCTGTCAGCGCAGGTATATTAACTCCCCCTCGAGGCCTTTTCTTTCTTTCTTATCGACTACTACGTTCCCTCAGAGCTCAGCAGTCTTTCCTACAGGCATCCGCTCCTTCGCTCTACATCTACATCTACACTCGTTTACTATCAAGCATCAGCAACACCGACAATGGTTTTGAATCGCGTCAAGGCATTCATGGCTACTCGTGCCAACAAGAAGGTTGGGGTATGTGATGCTTCGACGTCCTCTCCCATCGATCATCATCTTGTATACCATCGCTTTCACCCTACCTTTTCTTTCCTCTTTCTCATCCGCCCGTCGTATGCGTACTTTTCCATCAAGCCTCCCCTTCTAGAACCCACTTTTTAATACCGTCAGCCACCCTTCCATGTCAGCCATCATAGACGATGCTTACCCTCATCCATCACCGATGTGTACCCCATACTAACCCCAATGCTTATCACCAGGATGAGAACACTCCTCCCTCTATCGGCAAGGACTACGTCGCCGTCTCCGTAGCAGCTACCCCTCCGTCAGCCACCAACATTAAGGTCCCAGGTACCCCCGTCTTCGGTACCTCCTCCGCCAGCTACGGGACTACATCCCCGGCTTGGACTCCAGGTGGAAATACCAGTCCTATCGCCCGTACTGGAGGAAACCTTGAAGGAATTATCGGCAACGGTATTGGCGTTGGGGCGAGCGTTAGGGCTACGCGTAGCCCTAGCCCTACCTTTACCCCTGGGTTTAAGCCAGAGGTCAGAATTGAGGTTGGTCGTGGTGGAGATGAGAATCGGGTGGGCTTGGGACTCGGTGTGGGTGTGCCCAAGACCCCTGTTCATAAGGTGTGTAGTTGGATCTTTGAATATGCCTTCGTCCTCTATCCTCTTTGTTATGGTGGTTGTTTACTCATGGTCGCTACCCTTCACCTTCTAGGCTCGTGTCCGCCTTGGCGAGAAAGACGTTAACACACTCGGCGTCCTCAGACCCCACCACAACATCCCCACTCCCCCCTCGCCCTTCCTCAACTCGGGCAAGAAGACCAATGTCGCCTTCGACACAACCACCAAAGTTACAACCAACACCACCAAGGTTGACATCAACAACGACACCAACTTTGTCATCAACAAGCGAGAGGACAAGCCACTCACAAGGGCTTATAAATCGGACACTCGACTTGTCGTCCTCACTTCTCCAACCACTCCTACCCCTGCTTCTACAGGGGTCTTGTCTGTTTCTGCGACTGCCCATTCTCTTGGGCACCCTTACACCCCTGGACGTCTATCTGATCCTTTCATCAAGTCAGAGTCGGATGCCCCCATCCATGAGGTGGCGAAGGACGAGAATAAAGTCGATGGTGCAGCTCCTTTGGAAGAAACTTCCACCACCGCTTCCACCCTAGGCTCTACTCCCACCCCCATTCCCACCTCTACCTCCACGATCGAAGTACCTACTATCCTCGATGCCAGTGTTATCAGAGACAATAAAGACAAGGTTGAAGACAAGGTTGAAGAAAGAAGTTCTATTGCTATTTCCGTCTCCGAACCAGTCTCGGGATTGGTGGAAGCAAGCCAGGATGAAGACCAGATTGGAGACGATTCAGTCGAGTGGGCTGGTATTGCTGCTTCCCCTACCACTACCACCGCATCCTCAATCTCTTCTTTTCCGACCACTTTTGACACTCACGGCGATACCAACGATGGGGCTAGGGGCTCAGACGAGAATAGCAATGAAAGCAAGAACGCAGACAACAATAGCGACCCAACCGCTCCGCTCTTATTAGCTCTCAAGAATCGTCTCAAAGCCATTAAAAAGTCCAAAACGACACCTGTTCTTGCAACTCTCAAAGCCAAGGTTGTCGCTAAAAGCAGGGCCAAGCACAAAGTCCAAGTTCAAGTCAAGGATAGGACTACAAATAGAACGAAGGGGAAGGATAAGGGAAGGGGGAAGGACAATACGAAGGCTAAAACTGGAGGAAAGAGAAAGGGGAAAGCAAAGAAGGTGTACGAGGAGTGGGAGGGTATTAATTCTCCGTTGAGCATTAAGTGCAGGGGGTTGGACGCCATGGGGGCTTCGAATGGTTCTGAGTTTGAGTTTTTGGACTTTGGTGTACCTGGTGATAGCGGTGGCGATGAGGGACATGACGGAGCGGGAGATGGTGGAGGCGGTGATGGGAAGATTGGTGACGATCGTGTTTACGTTCCGACTCCTTTGGACTCTGGCCTTGGTACCAAGGTTGCAGATGACAAAGGCGAACGCGAAGCCACCGCGACCGCAGACGACGCCGGTTATGCGACTACTCTGGATAATACTTTTCTGACCTGCACATCATCACCAACGGTCTCCCGATGCCCAATTGACAACGTTCTTACCAACGCCTTTTCCTCTCCCCTCACGGGAAGGCAATTCGGACGCCCATCGGTATTGTCAACTATTACCGAGGTCCCTTTCGTAGAAGGCGAGGGATACGAGAGCGATAGCCAAGGAGATGAAGTACAAGTCTGTCTTAGCAGGGTGGTTTCAAAGACTGCCCAAGTTAGGAATTTTTATGAAGTCACTTACGATGAATGGAAATGCGATCGTGTCGCCGTCGATGACTATGAAATCAAGAGCGAGGAAGAGTTATTCGTGAATCGGCGCCATACTGTCTACATATTGGACGATTCGGTTGAAGAAGCCCAGCCCCGTGAAGGGTTGCAAGTTATTGCCACTATTGATGACATCGGCACGAGCACCGTTAATGAAGTTGATTCCCCCGTGGAGGACGCCGAAACCAGAAAAGGAAAAGACAATGAGAATCATCACACATCGAGAGAAGAGGGAGGAGGCCAGGTTAACGAGGATAATGACGAAAGCACCGACTCCATTGGTGAACATGAAACGACGATCACACCTACAAGCTTCAGCGTTGTTCAAGCATTAGAAGCCGTTGGTGTAAATCCTACCTCTATTAGCTCCTCCTTTACCCGGGAAGACCCGTCGACTGTCATTACGACCAACACCCCTACTATTATCATTCCAACGATCACCGTGACCACCCCTACTTCCAGCATGCGCGCAGCTACAGCTGATGCACGCATCATCTCCCCGGACCCTACTTCCCGGGAAATGAAAACTGAAGACCTTCAATTCTTGCGATTGCTTGGGAGGGGTGCAAGTGGCCGTGTCTACCTCGTGAAGGATAGGGTCTCCCGACGAAAGCTAGCTCTCAAGGTTATATCTAAAGAAGGGAAGAGGGAGAGAGAAGCATTGCGAGTGCTGTATAGCGAGCAGAAGGTTTTGAGAGAGAACGATGGGAATCCTTGGTTGCTGCAATTGGATGCGAGTTGGGTCGATGCTAAGTTTTATTATATGGCTACGGTGAGTTTTTCATTACGGTTAATTGGCTGTCACTCATGGCTCGTTATATGCACGCTCGGTATAAGGCCCTGCACCCTATGTCACTAGAAGACATTTTGTGGGACGAGTTCAAGATCGACCCTGCTCGCGCACGATTTTATATGATTGAAATAGTAAGTACTCTATATGACCAACGGGACTTCTTGACAATTTACAATCGAAAACAAGGTCATTGCACTTCAGTACCTCCACGCGCGTGGTGTAATTCACCGTGACATAAAACCGGGGAACATCCTAATATCTGCTACCGGCCACATCGTTCTCGCCGATTATGGTTTTGCGAAGGACTTTCTTCGTCGCCCTTCTGTTCGTGAGATCTGCTACCAGCCTTATTGGCCCTATCTCCCGGGAATGAACGTTGCGGAAAATATCCCACACGCAGACCCCGACGACCTGTTTTTTGTTACGGACACGCCTTGTGGATCGCCTTACGAAGCGGCTCCGGAGATATATTTGCACGAGTGGTATTCATTCGGGGTTGATTATTGGTCTGCTGCTGTTGTATTATTTACTATGCTCACTGGTCGGGTAAGCTCGGATTTTATATTCTGCTTCAATACTCTCATATTGTGGCAACATGAACCGCTTATAGCCGCCGTGGTTCGAAGAAGATAGTAGCGCTCTCTGTAACCAAATTTTGAACGATCCACCGGTGTATGAGGATCGCGATGACGTGGATAATGTTACCAGAGATTTCATTAGCCAAGTGAGTGTCTAGTTACCTAACCCTAAAGCGCCTCTGACGACCACGCCCTCTTAGATGCTTGAAAAGGACCCACATGGCAGACTTCGTATCGGATATGACATGAAAAGCCATGGCTACTTTTCTGGGGTGTAAGTTCGGATTCATTTCCTCGATAAATACATTTCTAATGTCGGATACTCCTTAGTAATTGGGAGTTGTATGAAGAGCGCAAAGTCCTGCCTCCTTGGACGCCTGACCCTGAAGCTTGGATGGTTCCAAGGTCCTACAATGGAGATGTTGAAAATATCGATTTCAAACCGGAGCCTTACGGAGCGGATGAAGACGTGGTGAAGGAAGAGTTCTTCCACTACTACTCTGAGTTGGTAAAATCCGGGTGTGTCGCACCTGAGGTATTGGAATACGGGGAGGACGACAGCGAAGAAGACAAGGCCAACCAGGGTGATGATGGTCAAGGAAAGCATAATAGAGGACAGTCGATGGAAAATGGCGATGAAGGCCATCATAGTGGTAATAATCTCGCCGGTAAGGAATATACTCAGGGTGAGTATAGGGAGGTGCTATTTCAAAATCATGCGATGTCATGCGACGAAATGTTTGATATCGTGGAAGGCATGGTAGCAAATCTAGGGTTGCAAACCGCCCGTGAGGCACGCATCCAGCCCAGGCGGTCTCAAGTTCAGTCAGAAAGCACGGCCAGGACAAGAGGGGAATATGATGGGGGATCCCAATTCACATCAGATCACCGTCAACCTCATTCTGACTCTCCTACTTGTCCAACGCCAACCCTTACTTCTGGATCTTCGCGCCCTAGTTCTCCGACTGAAACTCTGTGTACACCGAGTCCTCCGTCTGAGTCAATCCACCTTTACCCAACCGGACCCCCAATTCGTGAGCAAGATAATACCGAGGAGTTACCAGGAGCACATAACGTCGCCGAACCATCACACTACCGTATCGCGTCCACATCTGCACAACAACTTGTTTCGACTCAAAAGCTTGCTTGTGTTCCTGAGGTCCGAGCTCCTCAGTCGGTGTCGTGTCGAAGTTGCCAAAATCTGCCGTATTGCGATATTTCTTGGTCTCCAAGTAAATTCAAGACGACTAGACCTTTGGTTATCCGCAAGAAGACGAAGGCGGCTCAAAGTGCAGTCCAGTTACCGCCAAAACTGGAAGCTGTAATTCAAGAGTCCGTCAAGCCTTCGTGGCGTGATCCAGTTGCTGAAGGAGATACCCAGTCTGCGCAGCCCCATTCCAATGACTCTGAACCCGCCAGGCAGAATTTGAGGAACGATGCTGCTACGGATCCAAATATATCGACGACCAAATCCAACGGTCCGTTGGCCTTATGTGATCCTAATCCTTCGACATTCACGGATAAATCGTCACAAAAATTACCGACTATTGGTACCCAAACAGATGAGAAATTCGAAGCTCAGGCCACTCCTACCTCCAAATCCGATGCCACTAAATGGATGCTAGACCCAAAGCTGATTACCTCAAGCTCACCCGGAAAGTTGAACATAGCAATTAAGCAAATCTCCCCCCTGACAGTCATCATGAGAGTGGCTCCGCTGTTGATAATGTCTCCCACGAAAGCCTCAAGTACTTCATCAAGACACGACACGAACCTCGCGGTATCCCCTTTGAAATCAAGATTCAAGACTTACGAGGACGAGCTCACGGACCTTATCAAGCCCAACCGTGCGAAGAACGTACAAAAATTCCCTGCTCATGCCCGAGATGTAACCGCGAATTCAACATCAGCTCCCTGCCATACTCGAGAAACAGTTCTCCTTCAACCCGCGCACGTGGATCTACAGGCTGCTCACTTAACTGGCTCACCTACATCGGGTCCTGAAGGACGTCAAGATTCAGAGCTCTCCGTTTCCCAGGCGTCAAACTTGCAAGAAGATCCCATTACCCAACATCCGAATGGCCTAGACTTGCAACAGCAACAAGAACACTCCCCCTCAGCTGAAGAGACCGATACCCAAGGAGCCGACGAAGCGCTGACCCCTTCTGAATTTGAGCAAGAAAGGGATTCCGTAGCGGAAACAAGAATAGATGAGCCGCAATCCTGCAATACATCCGATACCGAAAGCACCAAATACACACCAAGTAATGAAGATACCCAATTTCGCAGCAAATTTAAGGAAATGTTCGACGACGACGCTTCAATATCTCCTTCAATTCTCAGCGAAGCCACTCACTCGGGAAAGCAACAACCATACGAAATTGAAGATGAAGACTATGAATTTGTCGAAATGCCGGAGGATCCTCTGATTGACGCTCTCCAATACGCATTAACTGTCCTGCGTCGGCCACCTTCATCCGTTCTATCAGATACAACTGAAGTCTCAACATCAAGTGAAAGAAAATCGGAACGCTTGTTATCACCTGGTCGGATGGCTAGCAAAGTGAAGTCGTGGGGTAAGAAAGTCTTTAGTCGAAGGTCAAGGAGCTCGGAGAGAAAGAAATCCACGGCTTGATGATCCTCGGAGCGCGGTGATCCCTTGCGCAGCAAGCTGGTAAGTATGCCTCTGTATTCCATGACTTATCACAGACTGAAACTCGATAAAGAGCCCTTCGGGTGTGCGGGGGAAAGGGGGATGGTGGCCGTACTATGATTACTCAGCAACCTCAATCACTCGCCATGACGATTTCACTCTTTCGGTCACGGCATCACACACGATTACGCAGCACCGATGGAAAATGGTCAAATCCTGCTTTCTGTCAAGCGTAACCATTCGTACTTTGATCAAAAGCATGTCGCTCAATCTGGGGACATTCATATTCTACTCGTTCCTAGCCTCCGCTCGGTGTGGTGTCATTGCACAGTAAGTCCGTTTCGTCGTCGTTGTGCCTCTTCCTTATATGCTATCTGTGTAATTGCGTTTCTTCTGTAATATCTGCTGTCGTGTTATGTCCAGCTCTTCCATTTGTTTGCCTCTACCCTCTTCCTCGTTTCTTTTGGTTTCCGTTTCTCTTACATTACCTATTTCAATAATACTTTCTCGTATGATTCTTTCCGTCTCTTTTAATGTGTTTCGTTGGCTATAATATGCTTTTTCTATTACGATATGGTTTCTTTCTCTTATATCCTTTATTTCGCATGGTACCTTTCTCTCTAAATATCTTGATTCCCTTGGTTCTTTTATGGTGATACTTCCATCGAATATCGTCTCTTTATTATGTCCATCACTATATCATTTCTATCTATTTCATTTTTCCTTGTAGTTTCGCTTACCCTAGTTATTAGCCTGATCTTCATTATGCTGTGTCACGTCTTCGTTCTCGCGAGAGATGCAGAGCCAAGAATGGGAGCAACTATGCAAGATAGCTCCTAAGCTCTAAACTACACGATCCCTTGATTTGTGGCTATCCGGTGTACGGTACGCGCTCAGAGAGCAGTGGTAGACAAATATATTATCCTGAAGTGGTAAAGTTTCTTTATGTAGAAATTCGATATACTACTGGTCTTTCGCTCGCTGAATCGCTTCTGTTACCAATGTCATTCTTGTCCTCCTTTGGCAATAACTCGACCCATCTCGTCTGGCGAACTTGTAACCCTTTCTTCCCAAAATACCTCCCGCACTCAAAATTCCAGCAATCGTTCGCTCTGGGCCAGTTTGCAAGGCACTCGAGGTATTGTTGAACCTCGCGATCAAGGGTTTCTGAACCGAACGAAGGGATCCGTTGCAGTCCAACCAGAAACCTTGCCTCGACCGACTTATGGTACTGAGCTGCCCAGACCATGGCTTGATTTGGACTCGTAAAGCGATATTGGTGCATCGCAATCGTAATGATGTTATGCATGTCATTTCCTGTAGCTTGCTCTCGATTGTACGAGACCATATCCTATAACGAGGATAATTTATCCCATACAATGATGTGATTGACCCAGTTAAGATATGAAGCGTGTTTCACTTACGTTGTCAATGAATACTAGCTCTGCGATACAGTCGAGCAGCCCCTCGATAGCAGGATGATATACAACTTGATCTGGTAAATTTAATCCTAACTCTCCAATGGTGCAGGACGGTCGTAACCCGATATTATCTCTTCTGGTCTTGATATAACTCTCGACATCATAAGAATGACTACCTCCTCTGGCGTTTGCTTGCTCCATTACTGATCGAAGATATTGGGTAAAATAACGAATGAAGTGCCTTTGCGCTGATGGGGTGGCAGTTTGAGAGGCTAGAGACCAGAATCTACGTTGGAGCACATGTTGGACTGCAGCAGGCATATGGTCATAGGAAATGCCTACTGCCTTGTAACTTCCCCAAAAAAGATTTCGTATGTAGGTCTTGGGGTATGAGGGTGGTACAGAGCGTCAATTACTATGTTCAATATCTCGCTGACTGTTTTGATGTTCGCGTTGTCAGTGTATTCGTCAATAACAAAGAACAAGTTCATTAAATCCGCGCCGATACGAAGGTGCTCTGAAAATGATACCATTAACGACGAAAAAACATTGGAGCGTGCAAATAAAGACTCTTAGAAGCATTTGGATACGCCAAGGATGCGATTAAGCCTATTGGAAAAATAAGCCCCGAAAGTCGATAGTGCATATAGCCGCGGTAATCTTGCTTACTGAAGTCACACGCTTCAAATGCGCGCTGAGATTCTTTCTCGAATGGATGGAAGGAGTGAATCCAAGCTGATGACTCAGCCTTGACTTCTTGATAGAATGGGTTTATACGCCTTGACCAAGGCCATGCAGCCATGGTATCTGGAAGATATAGTTTGGTTCTGACAGTGACCTTGCTTTCTACCATGCTGAGATAAAGAAGAAGTGGATGAAAGACTGAAATTGCTGGAAGCCATATGATTCATCTACACCCTGTCTGGGATCATCGGATATAGCACTGCACGAAGAGCCAGCCCCTATAAATCGTGAGGCCTGGCAACACAGACCAGTTTCTCCGCGTCGGAAGTGAATATGCTCCATTCGAAAATTTTCTTTGGGTAGGTTAAATATATGCGGACGAGGTTCAGAGTCTCAACTGAAGAAGGGGATGGACAGTTCGGACTTCTCCAGGTGTGGAGGAGCATTATGATACGAACCGGATGTAAATACGAGGCTGACCGTGTACAGACTATATAAATATCAGTAGGGTAGAACAAATGGGAGAATCCTTTTTTACCCAGCACCTTTGACCATCTTCTCCATCCGCGGACGACAGAACCCCCACTTCCTCAGATTTCCCCTCCACACAGGCCTATCTTATCGCTCTGGCGGACTGTTGCCAAACAGCGTCAAAGTCAATCCTGGTTTAGCTCCGCACCACAAACACCACCTGAAGCATCATGGAGTTGACTCGTCACGAGGACCTCGCTGCAGGCGACGACTCTTTGCAAGGAAAGGATCGTACAATTTTGAAATTACCAGAAGACTGTCTTATGCTCGAACTGGGACTTAAGATAGACCGCAGGGTAGGCGATGATCGATTTCCTGAATTACAATTGACACAATGAGAGTACAACATGCTTAAATCGTTGTAGGAGAATGCTCCACGACGAAGAGACATATCCTGATCCACGTTTCATTCTGATAGATTTCTCAAGGATGGGAAGCTAAACCCAGAAGTTCGAAATCCAGAAAGTATCGCTTTTAGATATGGCAGGGGGTCAGTATTTCTCTGCCATCGCCTCTTGTCAGAAAAACTAATCAGACAAATTCAGAGTTTGTCCTGGGAGGCACTTTGCTTCGCTGACTATCAGGACGACTACTATGGCATGTATTGCGTCTCAGGCATTTCAAAATCACTGGATGGAGAAGGGGAAGAAATAGAACCTACCCAGGAGTGGTCATCTTCGTCAATATCGTATGTTTATTTGTTTCATTTCCAGCCCAGCTGATGATCTGGCACGCAAGGCACCGCTTCAGATGCAACATTGTACCTCGCTCGAAGGCTGCAATTAGTACTATTCAACAGATCAAGAGAAATAAATTGCTCAATGAATAGCTATTGGTTCATCGGCAAATTGTTCAGTACTGTCATGTACCATTCAATATATGTTTCAAATCGTTCTGTGCATGCTTGACCCTTCACGTCCCACCCTCAAGTCATCGTGAAGTCAGCGCATGCCACTACCGCCGCAATTAATCCAGCATTACCATTCGATTACTGCAACGCGTTCTTCTAAGAGGATGCAAACATTGGTGAATGCCACTATTATTAACTCTAAACCTGTTTGCAAAGCAGCCCAACAGTCTCCAGGAGTCGCTCATAATCCACAAGAACATCCGATCTGTTCACTGGGGGCCAGTGCTGGTCCGTGTTCGCAGAACGCAGTTGATGGCATTAGCTAGCAGCGACCCTTATTGATTAGCCCAGATCATGCTCATCATTGGAGCAATCACTTTCAAGTCTTAAGCTCCACTGCCTAAGCTAGTTATGGAACCTTATCTCATTCAGAGTCTACTTAAGGTGTGCACGGAAACAATATTCCCGACATGATAGATTCTGATACTGTATCTCACAGTTCCTCTGCTGCTCGAACCCAAGCTTGTCAGGGTGTGCAATGCTTTTTTCTTGTTCTGGCACGGTGATTACCAAAATCCTCGAGGGACCCTCACGTCGTATCCAGGTTCAGATTTCTTGGGTTTTCTTGTGTATAGTACCAGGAGTTCCTGAGAAAACAGCGAGCTCATACGAAAGATTCGGACTGGTCTCATTGCACGAGACTCTTGCGAACCATCCTATAACTAGGGACTGTCGAAAAAAAAAATAAAAGTATGCTCTACGTCCTGTTTTGGGTCTGCTCCTCTAAATGCTGTCTATCCCTTGTCTCGTGGGCGCGGAGACAGGATCTTCATAGGTACAAGTGATGCTCTGGGGTCACCCCCGTAGGTGACACTAAGTTACCATAACATTCTGCATTTGATGCGGGAACGGCGACATCACTTGCGAGAAGATAAGCTTACCCTGTGGATCTTCGGGACTCAGAATGGGAGTCAACGGTGCCCTTTCCAATCAGGTCTTACAGCTGCCGCGACAAACGACACATGTTCAGTCATGCCCTCTATCGAGTGGTGGGTCATAAGTTCTTGATAGACATCTTCTCCTGTTAATGACTCATGAGTCGCAATAACAATGCTTTTCCGTAATCAGAGAGCGGTCCTTCATGGCAATATTTTTCCTACTATGGCCTTGTTCAGTCCAATAGCTGTATATAGAGGCAACAAGAACATTAGTACTCCGCAACACTCGACCACGTTCAATGGATACAATTCTAGTCGCAGTGCTTCTACTGTCTTCCTTATTCTTACTGTTTCGCAAAAGGTTCAATTTCCCTCTTCCACCTGGTCCGCGAAGGAGATTCCTCATTGGTAACGTGTGGGATGTCCCTAAGGACAACGACTGGCGAATATACAGTGAATGGGCAGATATATACGGTAATACTGCCCTGGTCTATCGTCCTTCCTCTATAACATGAAATGATGTCCTAGATCCCGATATCCTTCATCTGAATCTTGCTGGTCAGAGCCTGGTTATCCTCAACTCCATTACTGCTGCGGAAGATCTACTCGAACGCCGATCTGCCATATACTCTAGCAGGTAAGGCGTTCACAATAATACACATTTTCGAGCTCAAGGTTGCGTATTAGACCTCAGGTTACTATGGCCTGTGAGCTGATGGGGTGGGATTTCAACCTTGCTCTTATGAAATATGGTGAGTCTGGCTAGCAGAGTTGATCAACACAACTTTTGACATTCTACTGATCTTGATTTAAAATTCAGGACCCACCTGGTGAGTAATAAATTCCATTTAATGGAGTAGTTTTAAACAGTCCTCGAAGGCGAAAACACAGAAAACTTCTCTATCAATCGTTCAATCCCACTTCAGTCAAAAACTTTAAGCCCCACATTACGCAATCGGTACATGCGCTCATGCTCAGCCTTCTATCTAGACCAGAGCAGTTCAGAGACCACGTTAAGCAGTGAGCCCATTTACTTATGTACTCACCTGAAGGGGTAACGACTCGATGTTCACATCCAGCTTGTCCGGTGGGGTGTCACTGTTGCTGGCATACGGGCTCCAAGCGATACCAGAACACGACCCCTACATCAAGGTATTAGAGAAGGCTGCTGGCGCTCTGGAGGGAGTCGTCACAGGTCGATTCCTTGTGGATTCTCTCCCCTGGCTCAAGTACGTACAAGAGTGGGTTCCGTTTGCAGGATTCCAGCGGCAAGCGAGAGTATGGAAGGAATGGACGATTGACATGGTTGAAATCCCTTATCGAGCGGCTAAAGAAAAAATTGTAAGCGATCTTACTGGGGCGAGTGATAGTTATAACGATTTTCATCCACGTTGTGTTAGGCTGCAGGGAGTGACGTTAGTTCGATCGTTTCTTGTGAAATACGAACTATGGATGGCAGCGACAATTTTGAAGATAAAGAGCGAATGTTGAAGCAGGTGGCTGCGACAGTATACCTTGGTGAGTCTAGTGTCGAGGATTCAGTTAGCCTACTTGTCAATCATAGTATTCTACAGGTGCATCCGACACAGTAAGCGCAGCTCTGCCGACTACACCGGGTGCTAACAGTCATAATGTCCCGGACATAGACCGTTGCAGCAACCCTAACTGGAATTCTGGCGCTTCTGCGTCACCCAGAAGTTCTGAAGAAAGCGCAAAATGAAATCGATGCAGTGGTCGGGCCAGGGCGTCTTCCAGAATTCGAGGACCAGGAATCTCTGCCGTACATATCAGCATTAGTCAAAGAAGTGTGGAGATGGCACGCTGCTGTTCCCCTTGGTGAGCAAAAAACTCCAATTTCTAGCTGCTTAATTCACTCACGCAAATACAAGGCGTGCCGCATTGTATTGAAACAGCTGATACCTACAAGGGATATCTTATTCCCGCAGGATCTATCGTTTTGACAAACATTGAGTGCAGTGTTACCTTATACCTTTTAGAGGGGAGTTCACTCACATTTCTGCAGGAGAATGCTTCACGACGAAGAGGTGCATCCTGATCCTCACGTATTTAACCCTAATCGATTCCTCAAGGACGGGAAACTAAACCCAGGAGTCCGGGATCCAGAAAGTCTTGCTTTTAGTTTCGGTCGAAGGTAAACACCTCCCAACTCCGCCGTCTTCTCTGTGTGTAAATGCAAGGCAAGCTAACGTACGAATCAAGAATTTGCCCAGGAAGGCACTTTGCTAGTCTGCTCGTTTGGCACACAATGGCATGCACCATTTCCCTCTTTGATATTTCAAAGGCACTGGATGATGACGGTCAAGAAATTCGTCCGGTTATGGAATGGTCGACATCTTCGGCTACGTCGTATGTTGACTTACTCCTCGGCGATCTCGGCTGACAGTTTGATGCAGACCTCCACTTCCTTTCAAGTGCAGAATCGTGCCCCGCTCAGAGGCTGCAATCAGTGCTATCCAAAGAGCGAAAAGGAGCGAACACATCTGAATAGATAGCAACTCAGACTGAACCATGCACGAAATGACGATCACGCCATTTGTCATTCTCATGGGCTCGTCCGACAACAGTGTCATTTCCTTGTACAAATTAAACTCACATACACTACACATCACGGGAATAATATCCAGAATAAGTTGCAGGTGGCAGGGTGATTGTCAGGCCCTCCAAGTCCTCAGAGGAAATTGAGCTACTTCTTCTCCGAGATTCCCACTCCCCGTCTCCTTTCTCCTTCAGTTTTCGTTGGCGCTGGCGCTGGCGTCGCTTGGGTATACATGGGAAGAGTAAGCGAAGGAAGTCCTGGAGATCAGACGTAAGCATGAATGTGGGCGGTAACAGACTATCCGGGTACAAACCGATTGAGTGCCGAATATCAAGGCCGTTATTGGTGTCACTGGTGGGAGAAATAGGTGAGCAGCGATAGTCAACTAGTGGAGTTAAACGTACCAATGGCCAGCATAGCCTCATACTCATTCCTTCTCGTCTCCGAAAAAGTGAAGACAAACGAGGTGCTTCGAATAGATATGATTAGGTTTGGCGTCTGATCAATGCTTGAGGGTGAAACTTACATGATGGCTGCTAGTCCCAAGAGAGTGAAAAGTACCACTCGTATGGTCATACTTAATGCGGAATCCATTTTTAGCTTTCTTCCTCTGTTTCTGTACACGACGATACATATGGTCACTGGAACGTATGGATTAGTATGGCATAGAAGACGACTTGATAGGGACGACGGACCTGCGCTGACAGTGATCAGGGTAGTAGTAATGAGTGACCATATTGAGGGAACTCGACTTCTGGAATGAAGTGAGTAAAAAAGGTGTTTAAAAACGAACGAAGACGTACATGGTTGGGTTCTTAAGGGAACAATAAGCCGCGTTATCCTCCAGCAGTATTGCACTCGGGTCTCGGAGCGCTGTCTGATGGATGGAGTGTGGAACGTGAGTGTGTGCTCTGGAGATCAATAGAGGTGTCACTTACTCCCAACACTCCAAAGAACATCGCAGCCCATGTCGCCCAGGGGACAAAAATTAGCTTAGCCAACTTCAGTACTGAAGCGCCTGATAAGAGAGATCTCAGTACACACCGAAAATATGAATGCCCGACTGGTTCCGTCATTGTAGATGTGCGCGTAGATGGTCGATAGTATTTCGTAAAGGAGCTGGGAGGCGGCATAAGTCGACAAGGAGAATACAGACTATTATCCCACTTACATGGAGAACGATAGCGAGAGTAGCCGAACCCGCTCTATTGAACGTGAGTAAGCGCCTAGTGGAACCGAAATGCCCGATAGCGCTCACATGGGCGAGGCAGAATAGATCAACGCCGTTTGGAAAGTACACAGGCCACTTTGCGCGCTTTGCGGTCTCCCAGTGAATGCAAGCAAGGAATAGGAGAAGGAATAGAGGATCCAGGCGACACAGAAGCTGTACCAGGAAGCGTGACGGTATATTGAGCGTGATATGATCGCTAACAGCATCATGGAGATAAAGAGCACTCCTCCGAGAATTTGCAGTGCGTAGAAGACATGAAAGAATCGGGTATCAGGTCCTAGAAGGGAAAAGATGAAGCGATCGCATGAGAGGCTAGCGATTTCCAACTCACCAAGATCCATGGATCCTCCTGTTCCTGCCAAATTAGCAACCAAAAAAAAATCAAAAAATCAAACTCGAGAGCCAGTCTTCCGTTGTCGTACAGTGAAAGAAGATGAACTGTAACGCCTGCGTTACACCAAACAATGAACAAGAAGTCGAAAGAGTGGGCGTGCAAGTGCACGGGAGTGTCTGGTGGCACCTGGCGAGTTGTACGTGTCCAACTGGGGGAATTTCCTCAGCGCCACCACGGTCCTGTTATATTTTCTTTGACCCTGTTGTGGCTTATCTGGGGTAAGACGCGACCTCACCATCGCAGCACCGAAATCGTAGCCCTTGATTGGATTTTAGGCTGAATCAAATTGATCAAGGTTCGTAAGTGCTGTGAGTGCTCCACCTCTATCTCGTAGTAATGTTGTGGAGTCGTTCAAGATCGGACAGGGCGGTAACGCGTGGAGCTGAGCGGAACAGCCCCCATTGCATAGTTAAACGTGGAGACGGCCATTAAACTCGTTCGATATAATAGAATAGGGAGATGAAAGCATGAGAGGTGGGAAGGTCCGAACCACGTCCGAACCACCCGGGCGGGAGCTGTGCGCAGGTTTGGCACCACTAGTTGCCTAAAAAGTGCATTGGCATTTCCGAGCGATATGGGAATTGGAATTTGTTATGAATTCAATTGGCTTGGTCTGGAGTAGAGTGGGTCAATGAAATGCAGCTGCAAAGGTGTCGGTGTCAGAGGATCACCGTGAACGCATTCGCAGAATATTCGTACTCTGGTCTAATTTCTCCCAGTATCGACCATACATACAAACTGCAAAGCATACACAGTCTTGAATCTACTCTAGCCTCCGTTCGTGCACAGGGTCCATGAGCCAGAGACTCACCTTGGTGCCGGTATCGTGGCGAAGAATAACGTCAGTGAGCTACTCGTAGAAACATATTACTCGGATTCGGAACCGCTGTAGAGCCACGATTTTGATGACAAAGGATAAACCGGCGGTGCAATGAGGAGATGCATCCTTCTAATTAAACCCGATGCTGCTTGCAAACTTGGTCCATAGCGATACCGCGATTCGCTCCAGCGAGTAGTAGAGAGCTGCACACTGTGGCAGTAGGTCTTGTGCACAGAAAAGAAGTGCTTACAATACTATAGGCCGACGCTGACGCAATTACCCTTCCTTAATTTTGAAGTCCCATTGAGCACTTCTACCTAGGTCCTCTTTTCATCCTCATGGTCTTACAGCCATCAATATGTTGCTGATGAACCCAATTACACGGACCGGCACTAGAAGCATGCAGGAGTGAGAACCAAGCCCATCCTGAAATTACTAAGGGAATTAATCGGTGAATCATATAATACTTGATGCGGTCAATTCGAACCCAGCGCCATTAACTCCACCATAGTATTGCGGTCACCAGACATACAGCTGGACTCTCGAGTCTCAACTCATCGAGGTTGGCAGTGTCCCAGCGCAAGAATTATTGTGGACTGCTGGTGTGGTAGCAGACCACCACCCCAACTGCCAAAGTGTCGAGACCGTCATTGGACGAATCCACCTTGGATTCAGCATCCAGGGGCGAAGGATATCTTATTTGGGGACGTTACAACTTTTGCTCCTCAAGGAGTCTTCGGTATTCCCCCAACAATATTACTCTTGAAAAGGGCTTGGCCTAGTCGACATGCCCTTTAGATGCCGTGGGTGTAGTACACACCAGAACTATCCTGAAAGGATACCCTAGAAATGCTGGAGGTGGCGTAAGCCTTTGAGCTAAAGCCTCGGTCCCGTGTAGATTACATCCATCCAGGGTCGAACCCGATAGTATTGGGAGATCAATCGCGTAGCGACCTCGATTTGTACATCTATTAATAGACCGCCATTTTTCATAGTGAGGGGATCATAAGACGACAGAAACACATGGACGGTGTCGGTCATCCTGGATATTATTGCCGAGCATGGACATGGACTACTTTATGTACAGGTTCAATAGCTGTCGGATTTTTCCCGGTTGCTGTATTACGAAGATGTGTGTTTTTTTACTAGGTTTGCCGGTTTGGGAACCAGGGAGTAGTTTGGTGGTCGACCTCCCAACATTTAGAGGTACCAGAAAAAGGCTATGAGCAGATATCGACCTGAGGTGCTGTTAATATTTCTAGAGACTGAGCGGACATAGGATAATTCACGTAGCGTTTGACGCTGAGGAGCTTTAATATTATATTTAATTCAAAGGAAATGGGGAGCCCTTACCTCTATAAATTCCCCTCAACCTCTTGCCAAACCTCTACAGATAACCCCTCTAGCATGACCAATGCTTGTGCTCATCCTGCCCACCAGTCGTCACAATCCTACACACAAAGCGGCCATCAATCGGATTAATACTCGTGTGATTCATTCACAGCGTTCGATTACCCACTTTCCGGGCTCGGATACAATTGCGTTTCGTTTCGCCATTCGAGATATGGTGATACGGATTGGTGGCCCGCGTACCGAACGAAGGAGCTGTTTGTTAACCCGCACACCCTGGAAACGAGGCTGTCCGGCGTCTAGAACTATAACAAAAGAATGTTCAATATGGAGTTAGCGGAGATACTCGCAGGCTGGAAAAACAAGGCTCCATCCAGGCTCCACAACTAGCTCTGAAATTGAATACGGTATGAATATCTTGGGCCTCAAATCCAAGCACCGTTCAATTCATGTACGGCAAGCCTACTAGGGAGAGGAGGATTGGATTGTGGCCGTTCTAGATAACGCGATTTATCTGGCCTGCTCTCCTAGTACTAACCCGTCAGAATTTGGGCCATAAATTCGGTGAGCAGGTAAAGAACATACCTGCCTGTGCGGCCAGGGCACACGACAATTCTAGATCCTCCCAGCCCGAGTCATGCCGCAGCAGTGCTATCATTGGGTACACGAGCCTGATTATAGACTTCAACAATTGATATCCATGAATGATAAGATTGTGATGCCAGGGAACCTCGTCGAAGCTCGACACCATTACCAGCCATGGCCATAGCGACCCCGAGAGCGTAGGAATGCTGAGACTGGGTACTGCCCAAGCCAAAGTACAATGCCAAGCTGAATTCAAAGTTAAGAGACCCAATGTTTGAATGGTGTACGAAATTTAGTTGTGCCAATTAACTCCCACCGTTGATACCTCGACTTCTGTCCCGTCTCATCTAGATTGCGTAGATATTGCATCGCATATGTATCACGAATTTGGAGTCGAAATCTCGTGTTTGTGATCCAGAACCCAGACGACCCACAACCACCGGCACTAGCCAGGGGATGGCGGTGAAGTGAGGAGCAAGAACCTACAACTCAGAAGTCCTGACGTCGACTTTATGAAGGCTGTGTGTCACCGCATAGTGGACGACTGTACGATCACAAGTGGGCTGGAGCGGATCTCTTCATCTCTATGTGGAAGTGGCCAGCAAGACCGCGGCTCCGTCATACTTGAATTCCTCAGATCTGATATGAGATCGGGGAAATGTGGGTTGGCGACGGGGAACAATTACTCCCTGTGTCAAGGCAGGTGGTGCTGCAAGGCCGCTTTCGAGTTCTGAAAAAATCGGAGGAGGCTCGTGGAGAAGGAGCCTGGAGATAAGGGATATCATCATATTGATCAGGGAAGAGGGAGAGTGTATGCGGTCGTAAGTACTTACTAATCATGGCTCCAGGCCGAGGGACCCCGAGCCTGAATCGGAGGGATATGTGGTGGATACTGTGGGTGCCAGTGCGAGGCTTTGGTGTTGTATGGATTCCTGGAGTGCTGGCTGCACAACGAGTTCAGTGTTGATGAGTACCAAACGATAAATCTGAAGTCGCGGTACGCATGTATTTATCGGAAGGAAAGTTAGATGGCGCGGGACACGTCACGGTAGGATATGCAAGCATTTTGGGATGTGTGATACGTTCCCGACCACCAAATCTACGCATGCACAGACCCTAGAGCGCCATAGGAAAAGCTGCAGTCTGGCACATTTTCCTGCGGTGGACTGCTTCAAGGCCCATACGATCGGCCCAACTCCAACTACCCAACCAAGTAAGTAACCAGCCACCACCCAATCGACGCACGGCGCGATGGCCCACATCGACAGAACTACAGCGCATACAGTCAGTCTAACGATGTCAACGAGTTTGTGGACATATTACAGCTTTCAGATCCTTGCATGAACGCATACCCCGAGCACCGGCAAGAATGAGTAAGAATGCTGGACGTCGACCCAGTCTCAGTCTTTATCGCCTCGAGTTCACCATGGCTTCAAAACGCCATCCGCGGGCCCCGACTCAAAGAGGGATATCCAAGATACTGCAACGCTGGGATGTGTAGGTGGCTAAAGATGCAACAAAGGTAGTTGACGATGGACGGGGAATTAAAGGACAAGCCGAACTAGGAGAACGAGAGACGTGCAACGTCCACGGTAGATGGTGTAGTAGTCTCAGTCTTAGGCCTCGATCCCATAGTCCATGGCGGGTCAATTCGCCCATTGAAAAAATCAGCGAATTTGTAGCCACAAAACCACAAAAGAAAACCACAAAAAACCCCAAAACCCAAAACTGGCTCCAGACTCGCCGACGCAGACATATGCGCCAGCCAGCTAACCAGCCTCCCCCCTTCCCACTACTACTATAAGCAACGACATCAAATTAAGGTCGTAAATTGTATTAACAACCAAAGGATTAACAAGACGAAATCGACACGAAAAGAAAAGGGAATTATGGATGTCGATGAATGCGTATGGGAGTTGGAGTCGGATGGAGAAGGAGCGGTACCAACAGAACCTGAGAGCGCACAGCACGAAGAACATGAAGGTACAAGGTCAGGGTCAAGCTCAAAGTCGTAGTTCACGAGACAGAGATAAAGATGGAACCACCGTATCACCAAAAACCAAGTGACATGCCAGACCGAGGAAAGAGTGAAGGGAAGTCGTAAACCACAAACAGACGTTCTAGGTGAACGGATGGGGGAACCAACTACCCTGCCAGGGGGAAGACTGTGAAAAAACAAAAACAGAAAACAGAAAAAGTGGGAGGTGAAAAGAAACGAAACGAAACGAAACGGCAAAAGGGCGTAATCGTAACTACCGTAACGAGGCATCATCGTCATTATCACTATGAGTCCGTTGAAACGCTCTCACTCCCGCTCTCGTCTTTCTCCTTTTTGTTGGATGAGGTGGCGGTTTCAGGTGTAGAGCCAGGCGCTGGAGCAGTTGCTACTACTGCTGCTGTCGTCGTTGTCGTCGCTGCTGGCGCATCTATCGAACTCGCTCCTACTTCTCCAGTTGTCTCCGTCTGTGTCTCCGTTCCAACTCCAGGTCCAGGTTTAACCGCCGACTCTGCAACAGCAGCCGTAGCCTCCTCCTTGCCCTTCTCATTTTCCTTCTCCACAACCTCGTACTCGTACTCCCCCTTGTCCCCATCCTCGTCCTCGCCCTCGCCCTCATCCGCATCCGCACCAGCAGACTCCACAACAGGACTAACAGGCGCCTGACCCAGCTGGTCTTCCACACCCAAACTATCCGCCGACCCGGCACTTTCACCACTCCTCGCCTGCTCATCAGGTGCAGATGTGAGCGCCGGTGCTGGTGCCGGTGCCGGAGCAGGTGTAAGCGACAGCGCAGGCGTCCCGGACCCAGCCTTCCCATGCTCTTCCTCATCCTCGCCCTCGCCCTCTTCGCCTTCTTCATCCCCCTCCTCTTCATCATCCTCATCCTCCTCGCCGTCTTCATCATCCTCAATCACCCCAGCCTCGTCCAGCGGCGAAGCAGTCGTCGTCCCGTCCCCATTCCCGTCGTCTACATCTCCAACCCGTGAGCTGGAGCCGAAGCCAGAGGCGGGAGGGCGTGGAGGCAGATCTGTGCCAGGCTCAATGACAATCTGGATCATCGGCTCCGCCCTTGGCTTTGGTTTTTCTTCAAGCTCAGGCTCAGGCTCAGGCTGAGGCTCGGGTTCAGGCTCGGGTTCGGCGTCTAGCGAGAGAGGCGGCTCTGGTTCCGGCTCTGCTGGTGCAGGCGGCGGCTGGTCCTCAGAGACCGCAGTTGACGTTTCAGACGGCTCCTGCTCAACACCACCCGCCGAGGTCGTAGATGCAGCCGATTTCGATTCTTCAGTAACTTCAGCCTCTATGGCCCCAGCTTCCGTTGTCGACGCCGACGCCTGCGGTGCTTCCGGAATCTCAATAGTCTTCACCACAGAAGTCGACAGCACCTCTTTTTCCTTCTCCCTCTCCCTCTCCCCAACCTCCTCCGGCTCATCAACCACCTCCTCCCCCCTCCTCCCCGTCTCCTCCTCAAACCCACCCGACCCAGACGAGGGCGACGACACCTGGAACGCGTCCCCTTCCTCGCTCTCAAACCGCGCCAGCTCCTCCGCCACATTCGCCGCCTCGCTATGCACCATCGTGTCCGTCCGCGCGCGGACCTTGCGCGCGCTCGATCTGGACAGACCGGGCGGGTCGCCTCTGTTCTTCGGGCGGATGAACGTCCCGCCGCCTGCGCTGGACAGCGACTGGCCCCACAGCGCGGGCGTATGACTGGGGTGTGCAGGTCTTCCCGCCTGTTGCTGCTGCTGCTGCTGTTGTTGTTGTGGATCCAAACCTCGCGGTGGGCTGTCGCGGCCGCGCGAGCCGGCCTCGTCCTCGTCGCCCGATCCGCGGAAGGGGATGACGAGGAACTCGGCGGGGACGAGCTCGAATTTGGAGGTGAGGGCGAGGAAGCGGGCGTAGAGGGACGACTCGGCTTCGGCTTGCTCAAAGATCTCGCGGTGGTGGAAGTAGGCGTGGGCGAAGATGCGGCTGAGGCGGCGGGCGAGGGAGGAGAAGTGGCGGTTGGAGCTTTGTGGGATCTGGAGGCTGGAGGGAGGGGGAGGGGAAGAGGAAGGGCGTTGGTTGGGTGGTGGGGCCGGGTGGAGGGATGGGACGTACCGTGAGGGGAATGCACGTGGGGAGTTGAGGAGCGCGGTTGCGCTGTCCAGTGTGTGGAGGATGTAGTCGATAGCACAACATTGCTGGAGCGGTGACGTTAAAAATACGAATTTTACGCGGGGTGTTTACGAGAGATACGACATACCTCCATTGCTCCGCCTTCGCCGTGGGCCACGCACAGGTAGAGCCATTCGCCGGCTTTCATTTCTGGACACGTCGAACGGCTGCATTCAGTCTGCAGCATCGTGATGAGCGGGTGAGTCAGATCTTGGGCGAGACGTCTGGCGGGTTTTTCAGCAAAAAACAGGTCAGTGAGACGAAGGTCCGTACCTGAGCTGCTCGTAAATCCAACAGGACTCATCGACAGCGACATCTCCCTTTGCCTTTTCGTCCTTTTCTTCGGTCTTCTGCTCCTCCGCCTCGCTGCTCTCCAAATCCTTGTCCTTTGTGCCCTTGCCAGGAAGCGACGTGATGGTCTCTACATCGTGCACATTGAGACGTATCAGCAGCGAAATGTACTCCTGGAGCTGAAATGCACTGTCGAGGGAGGAAAGGGAGGGCAGAGTCTTGACGGGGTAGAAGGTGGAGATTCGTGAGCCTCGCAGAGGTCTCTGAAGGACAGCAGCCATCGCGACCGAAAAAGTTGGCGAGGAGAGTGCCCACAGCTTGAGCCTGGCTTACCTCAGCAGGCCCACATGGCCGAGCCTCGTCGGCAATTTGCGTCCGAGCTTCTCATCTCCTTGCAGACGGCAATCCCGCAACCAACGCGATGGGGCACAAAGGGAACGCCAGCGATGCCAGCTGGGCCGCTTCATTGGAGGGGCTCTGCTGGCGCCGGCTGTGCATTGGCCTCCCTGTGACGACCAGATCACAGAGTGCCTGCCCTGCCGCAAGTCTGGAGCCCTCTGCAACGCCATTTTATCTTCAAAAGGCACCCTCCACATCCAGCCCTGTCACAAGCATCGTGTTACCCACGGACAGCATGAGATAACCCAGCCGATTGTACAGCGCTTCGCAATGCTTTAAACTGCCCGGGGGCTCTTTCATTTCACCCGTCACACCACCCTCTCTCGTCTTTCCACCGCCATGGCGTCCATCTCCCCTCCACCAAGCTACCAGCCGACGGCACCTACCCCGCAGCCGAGCACACTCGGCCTTTCTGGCTTTGGTGATCCCCCATTCCCGTATCCACCCCCCGCAAACCCGATCTCAAGACAAAGGCAGCAAGGTGAGCCAGGTTTACGACATACGATCCCATTCTAAACTAGGACATTCGTAGGAACGACATCCACACGGCGCACACAGGACACGGTTGTCCAGCCGCCCACGCCAGCATTCACAGCAGCAGAGCTAGGAACCACCGAAACGCCTACTTCAGTAACGGCCACCGCCAGACAGTCCATCGCCATGTCCGCCCTCCCACTCAAGATCCAACAAAACCTCAACCCGACCAACTTTGTCTCTGTGGTCAGAAAGAGCACCCCAGGCGACAAAAAGATCTCATCCTCCACGTCCATCCGAGGCATCCACGCCGTGAACCCGTACCTCCACATCCCAGAGGCACTGCTCAACCGACGGCCGTCCGGCACACTCCTCAACAACCGGCGAAACCCACCAACGCCAAACAGGAAGAACCTCAGTCTGGACGTCGAGAACGGGGGAATCGACGTCGACATCGTCTTGGTCGGCGAAGGGAGCGACGGAGGGCCGCCCGTCACTCTCGATCTCAACGTCCGCGAGGGCAAGCACCGAAAATTTCCACTCATCGCCCGATTGGTACGTCCCAGTCCCCTATTCGCCTCCCTTACCTCACCCCTCATCTCATCCATGTGGCGTATGCACACTATATACATACAGCACACACCCACACGCCCCCGCCGCCCATTCAACCTAACCGCCAAAGCCCTCGACGGCTACACGTCCTTCCACCTCCCGGCCTCCTTCACCGGCCCGCTCACGATCACCGTCAAATCCGGGGACCTGAACGACCACATCATGCTCTCGAAGCAATTCCTCTCCCGCTCGCACATCCTGAACGAGACCGAGTTCACGCGCTGTTTCTTTGTCGGCCAGCTGGACGGATGGAGCGCGGGCGAGCAGGAGTGGTATGGCGATGAGGTCGAGGTTGAGGTGCACAGCGGGCTGGTGAGGCTGCAGTTTTGGGGGGAGAGCGTGTGGGACGGGGTGTGGAAGTTTTGGTGGAATTGGGTGATAAATAAGTGAGTGTGCGTGTCGGTGGGGATGGGGACGGGAATGGACGTTGTATTTTTTTGAGTATTTCCTGTGTTTTTGTGTGCTTCGTTTGTGATTTAGTATACCCCTTGGATTCTCAAAACACCATACCATACGCGTTCGTTGTGTACTCATAGTTTTCACCTCTGTAGTCCTTTCCAATGCTACATCTTTGCATCTCCGCCGGCGTGAGCACTATCTCGCGTGCAGACCAAGCGTGTAGGGTCCAATTCGCGCTCATAATGTCCGCTCAACAGCATCTACATTCATCGCACACCACACGAGGCTCCGTGACGATGATCAGGGGGACTGATTGTGGCGTCGACACCGGCACCGACAGCCCATTCACACCCTATCATCTGGTATGCACCATCATCAACACCACCCACCGACTCCAAAATCGGCAGTGGGTGCCAACAAATCACTTGCACCGGCAGATCCACCGCATGCCCCTCCACCAGAAAAACAAAAAGGTGACGGAAAGAAAAACGACCGCGACGCCAGCAGGATTTGAACCTGCGCCCTCAAAGAGGAACAGATTTCTAATCTGTCGCCGTAACCACTTGGCTATAGCGCCCATGTGTTCCGTCTCCGTGGCTGTGCTGCTCGCCTTGAACGCTGGGAGAATGGGTATCCGGGCCGGATTTGGAAGGTGTGGGCAAATAGGTGCATATATTGGGTATAAGAACTCGGTCTGTGAGGTTGTTGTGTGTGTGGGGTTGACCACGAATGCGATTTTATTAAGAACAAGGCGGATGCACCGGTTTTCCTTGCTCTTGTCAGATCTCTCGTTGGAGCGGCTGTGGGCGATGTGCTATTAGTAGGTGGGTGGATATCTGGATTCGTTCTCACCGTGACAGTGTTGTGTTGATAATTTGGTTTTTTCTAGGTCGTAATCCGGAGTATCTGTGCTTGCGGAAGCTAGAGGTGGTTATGTGTGCTGTCCCAGGTGAGGGTACTCAGAAATTTGCATATACCCAGGCACGCATTGCATATTGTGAAGACTGCTTGTGCTGACGATGTTGAGATCTTTGCGTGCATAGCAACACCAATTCCGCACGCATGCACCCCAAATGCTTAGTCGCTCCTTCGCGTCCCCAAGATACGCAAATCCAAACTGCTCTCCCACCACCCTGGACTCGTGTCAACATATAACCTCTGCCATCCAAAGCTCAGCGATATGCCAACTCCTCTGACCTTTCATATCGCTCAACTAGAATTCGGAGCACAATAAAAAGCACATCAGCAACCTGCGCTCCATGTAAAATTTGTGTTGCCGACTAGGCAACACAGAATCTACATGGAGAGCCGGGATGTATCGTACGAGGGATGCTACCAACTCAAACCTGGGCTTTATATCAGGCGATTTAATCCCTTCGCGGCGACATCCGAGGTCCTTTGTTTATCCAGACCGAGAACGCAGATAATTTATAGCAAGCCAAATGCGCGGATTGCTCGCACAAGCAGATGTTGATATCACCTCATGGTGCGTCTTCGTTCTTCCTATCTTCCATTCAGATCGACTTCTGATGGGACCTAAACCACAATACACTTCCTGCCATCCAAGGCTCTGAAGTAACCCCGGTCCTTCGGCCTCTTTGACGTTGTTCAACTAGAGCTCGGAGCATAAATGAGGACACGCCAGTAACGTACGCTCCATGTCCTTTTTGCGTTGCTGACGCAGTAACACAAAAAGGACATGGAGCGTCGGGTACAATACGCGGTGACGAAGAGTGCTGCTGACTCTCTGGCGTGGGATCTCCTGATTTCGCTTTGCATCGGATCATACGATGACTTCCCAGCGATACCAAGGCTCTGCACTTATCCATATCGGCAGTACAAGGCCAATTCATGGGCAAGAAAATGCGATGACTGCTGCAATGAGCAGACGTTGCTAGTACTTCGTGGAGCGCCTTCAGCTTCCTCACTTTTGTTAAGATTGGCTTCTGAGGATCCTCTCCAGAACCGAGCTCATCGGCGAGTAAAGTCTATTGTATTCTGAACTTCGATTGACAGTTGCTCGCATTTTGCTTACTACTCTTTAGACACGTTGAGTTCTGGGCATTCTATCTACCATGCGGGCCTGATAAGCGTCACATCAAGGGTAGGTGCTGCACCACCTTTAAATCCGTGGTGCTGATCGGTTTTCTTAAAATTCAATCAAAAAAGTGCTCCCTTGTCTTGTTGATGGCTCTTCTCGCGGCGACAATGTGCGCTGTTTAGCGTGGAACATGTGCATGCGCCGACATCTCTCGATATAAACTACTTTCATAGCGATACGAATTCGTAAAGACGGGATCAATGCCCATGGTCGTGTTCGCAATAATTCGTGGAACCCTTTAGCAGTAAGTAAGTTTTTGTTGGGTTCGGCTTTTATGAATGCTGAAGATTAGTGGCTAGTAATCTCACTTTGTTTATATCGGCTCGATGCGCATATACTCTAGATATATCATTCATTTTTCACCTTCGTGTGCTTATGAGGTTTATCTGACGCCCGAGGATAGCTAAAAATCTCAATAAAATCACCGTTCTATGGTTTCTACCCCCTTGCTCGAACATTTACTTCGCCCGCACACCCTTTTGTGCCTGTCACTTTGGTATGTTCCGCGTTTCCATCCACCGAAACTAAAATAATCTGTTTGGATACAGGATGTATTCTATACGGCATTGAATTAGATTTGAGGATTCTCGTCGGCTGCAAAGGGACTACATGTTTCTCTTGGCGAAAATAGTTTAAACGGCGAGCGTATTATGCAAACCTCTGCTCTCTGACATCTGGTACGTATATAGTTCAAGCATTCCACCGCGCATTGCGTACAATTAGATCCCAAACAGGCACTCCTTTTCCGTCTTTTACAACCTGAACTCGATGTGTCAACTGCCGTTCCAGGCCTGGCCCCAGTGACCTTCCCAACACCTCGCTTGTCCTCATTTCAGTCAATTCTGAGCCTGGTCCGCCTTGATCATATATTGTTCGCTTGGCTGACCCAGTGGAGCAAGCAGTATATAGCACATTGTCGGACACGACGCACGACACACCGCACTAGACAGCAATCGATTTCATAGAGACAAGTTAGATATTTATTGCCTTCGATTGATTTCCTCGATTAAAGGCGATAAATGTCCCAAACACCGCTTGCTCGATTGGTTCAGTCGAGCAAGCAGCGTTTGGCACGTCGTCGGACATGGCGCACGACTACCTCCAACAAGATGAGCTTCGCATCGTCTTTAACTCTGCAGGCCTCATTGTGATTCTCTGTGTGTAGGCAAGGTGTCTCTTTCCTGCCCGTCCCATCTAGTGCCACTGCTCAAGGCATCGTGTGGTGAGTAAACATGCCTGTACTTACAAATGCCTATATGCGTTTTTGTAATATCATTGTTTCCAATCGTACACTGACTCTACCTCATAAAGGGCCGATTAAAGTACGGCAAGCGATTAGTAGTCATGGAACCCAGCCGTAGGTGCGTATCTTGGCGCTTCGCTTGATCAGAATCGATATCTTGTCACTCACCGTACGTTGTCAGATTTTGCGAGTCAATTAGGTGTCTTTGACGCTTACAGGCCATTTCGATCACAATCACTGACAATATTCGGTGGTGTATTCATCTTGGATTTGGTCGCACGTCCCAGGTATGTTGTCCAATAAGGAGGGAGGGTAATCTCTCGAGGGACTTTGAGATCTCCCAGGTCGCAACATGCGAAATCAAGTACAGCTGCTCCGTAAAGGTATGCAGTGTTATCCAGTGGTGAATAGCGCTGTATGCGTTTACGAGCGCAGTGAGTTGTGCGTTTTACGTCGGGTCGACTTCGTCATGATCACTCCGCTTACTACTCCTTTGAATTTAGCATTTTCCTCGTCAAATCCATCTGCTGAAGCTAATACAAAGACTCGAACAATATCTCCACTCCACGAGCTATGTGTTATAATTTTCTGCACGAGCTACCACTACCACCGATCCATAGTGCACCATCACAGACAACGCGCCGCATCGTCCAGAATCAATACCCTTCTTCCTTCTATCAATTCCTCACGAGTTTGATCCTCGCTCAGAAGACGCATTTGTGGAGCTCAATAGTGAGTAAAATCCATTGTACTCCAAAGCTTGACTGACACTCTATCACGTTCTTCGGACACGTTTCTTCTTTTTCTTCGGTACCTCGTTCTCTCCTCGTTGTGGTTCTGGCATGCCGTTGGTGGGTGACTCTCCCTCTTCCCCCTTCCTCCTAGCTGGTGAATATCAGATACCCCGCCTTTTCGTTCTACAGAGGCGTTGGACAGGAACTATTAACGTTGCCTCGCTTAAGCCAATCACCAGCTCAAGGTCTGCAGAGGTTCTACGAACCGCACACCTCGTGCCTACACTGCTTACACTATCACCCATCTTCAACGCACAGTCAAAGACCACATCACGCATATCACAGGAAAGGCCGGCTATCGACTCGAAGTGCTAGTCCTACCCACATGGCATATTACATCCGCTCGCATTTAGCGTTCAACGCAAATTCCACGGACGAGGAGGATAGCAATCATGAGGAACTGGGGGGTCCTCCACCGGGGTATACGTCGCCCGTTCCTCCTTCTCTTCGGCCGTCCTATGCCCCTCCTTCCCATGCTCAGCGCGCGGAGAGCCAAGCGCCCGTGCCTGCGCCTGGATATAATTTCCCCAGCCTGGGGATACAGACACGATCAACGCAGACAGTGCAGCAGGAGGAGAACGATAATGCACACGAAGCGGATGAGGAAGAGGGGAATTTGGGAGGAAGAGGTAGCGACTCGGATGCAAGTCTCCCCGTTCCAGTTGCGGACTACCTAGATTTTGGGACGGTGGAGGGACACTCGCCGGGGAGAGCCGATGACGATGATGGTTTGCCTGGTGGGAACGTGCCGTCGTATAGGTCGATCGTCTCAAGTCGACGTAGCGAGCGTGGCCATGAGCATAGACAGGGAGCAGACGCTGTGGACGCTAATCCTGCGCCAGCCTACGACAGTCAACCGCCCAATCCAAGGACAAGCGGGAGAACAGGGTCCCTACGATCGCACAGATCCCGCGCTTCTCGAAGATATCGACACTCTCATACCGGACATGCCGGGGCTGCCGGCGGTGGCCTCGTCACCACCCCATCCACGCCCCAGCGGAAATCTCAGCACCGAAGACACAATTCACAACCACAAAACACAGGTGCATGTCCGTTGAACGAGCAGGGTGGAGATCAAATGTATTCTTCGTCGCTTGCGCCTAGTCGGACGTACCTGCCCATGACTCGGACAGCGGGGCAATCTGTGCATTCGCACGAGACGCATCTGCTCCCCCCTCCGCCTCCGCCGTTGCCTCCTCTTCCTGTCTTTTCTCCATCAGATTTTTCAGGGCAGACATGTGCACTAACTCCGAAGCCAATAGTTCCGTTGGTAGGAGGGTCACAGTCTTCTACGAAACTGAGCCCGACGAATCATGTTTCGCTCTCTCGAAAGACGCGTCGAGATGCGAAGGGCTTTTCGTTGCGCAAGATAAGCGCTTCGATCAAGGGGACGTTTACGGTTAACCCGTATCTTCATATTCCTTTGGCGTTATTAGGAGAGGCGAGTGGAACCGTGAATGCAGATGGTAACAATAATGAGAACGGGAATGGGAAGAGGAAGAACCTTTTGCTGCAAGTCGAGAATGGCGGGATTGATGTTGATATTGTGTTGGTTGGGCAAGGAGAGTCAGAACACGGTAGGAAGGTTGAGAAAACGAGTTTGGAGCTGAAGCTAGTCCGGGGTACGTCGAATGATAGTCGGATGCACCCGCTGGTTGCACGAGTCGTAAGTGATCCTTATGTACTTTTTTTTTTTTTGATCTGAACGGCAATTCAGCACACGCCTGATTCTGTTCGTCCGCCATTTCATTTGAGGATGTCTGGTGTTGACGGATACGTTGCCGCGCATCTCCCTGCATCCTTCCAGGGATTGGTCACTGTCCGGGTCGAGGACGGGAACCTCAATGGGCACATCTCCCTCTCAAGAAAGTTTGAGGACGGTTCGACTATTATGAGCGAGATGAGTACAACACGGAGTTTCTTCCTTGGGGAGCTTGGAGGATGGTCAAATAACGACGAAAACTGGGCTGGAGATAGTGTCGAGGTGTCGGTGCATAAAGGCAAAGTGAGGCTGCAGTTGGCCGGGGAAAAGGACTGGGATGGGTTCCGGAGGCTGCGCTGGCGGGTTTTTGGGTTTTAATTATCACGTCCCACGTAATAGGCGAGCGTTAGATAAGCAGAGGACCCTGTGTTTGTGTGACGAGGCCGAAGTCGAACCAGCTCTTCCACGACGTGGTTGAACGAGCGATTTCCCGTTTCTTCTTCTCGTCTCCCGTTTCATCTCTTGTTTAATCTAATTTCTCTCTTGCATCACTCATGGCCATTACAAACGCGACATCCCCTTCTGCCCCCGAAATTTCACCTGCATCTGACTCCTCCACCCCTACCGTTGTATATACACCCCCTAGGAACGACGAGCACACCGCTCCGAGCCCTCCTCGTTCCCCAACTCCCTCCGCACTACCGCTACCTCATGGCATGGCATCGCCCCGAAACGCAACGCAACTCTACCTACCCGGCTCTGCATCGGCAGCGGCCTCCACATCCCAGCTACACCAAATGCATCACCAGCACAATGGAATCGCCCACAACCGAACAGAAAGCGCATTGACATACCGAGACTCATTCGAAGCCAACTATCTCGCCCCAGGCCGCCTCTCAATACATGGAAACCCCTCCGTCTTCCGCCTCCGCCCTCAAAAATCATTTGCTGCCGTCAAGCTCAACCCGACAAACTACGTCTCGTTATCGAGGAAAACAGTTCCGCAGAAGCGATTCTTCCTCTATAGAGCAAGCGCGTCCATCAGCGGCTCGTTTGCGGTCAACCCGTATTTGCATATCCCGACAGAGCTGTTGCCTCCTTCGCCCGAGAAGGAGGTGGAGAGGAAGAATTTGAGGCTGGAGGTCGAGAATGGCGGGATCGATGTGGATATCATTCTCGTTGGAGATTCGTCGCCGATGGAGGACGTCCCTCCTCTCCTGACGACTTTGGACCTCAAGCTGAGCGGGAGATACCTCAACCGTTTCCCTCTAATCGCCAGACTGGTGAGTTCCACCGTCTCCCTTTGTACTCCCCCGTTCCTCGCGGTTTGACGCGTCCAGCGCCGCGTTCTCTGCTTTTGCTTCCGTTCTTCGCGTCACGATCACGGGACTGACTGCGGGTGTCTTTCCCAATTTAGCATACGCCCAATCTCGTGCGGCCCCCTTTTCATCTCATGGCGACTTCGTTGGACGGCTACGTCTCGATCCATCTCCCGCCGTCGTTCCACGGTCCGGTCATGGTCCGCGTCAACTCGTGCATCGACCTCGGCGCACATATCTCGCTATCGCACGCGTTCAAAGAAAACTCGTTCATACTGAGCGAGGCGGATACCGCAAGATGTTATTTCGTTGGAGAGGTCGGAGGATGGTCGAAATCTGAGTCGTCGTGGAAGGGGGATAGAGTGGACATCTACGTCAACTCTGGAAAGGTCAGGTTCCAGATGTTGGGTGAGAAGGACTGGGATATGATCAGGAAGTTTACTTGGAAGTTGGTGTAGACGCGCGCGATGCTGACCTGACCCTGTTGAGATTGGCGTCTTTTGTTGTTTCTGTTTCTTGCTATGCCCTGCTTCTTTTACCTTTTGCTTATGATTGGTGGACGCGTTCATTTGCTTTACTGCTTTGTTTCACCTCCACCCCGACTCGACTACTTTCATGCTCTCTCACCGTACCTAGCAAGCTGGCTCTATCTGCTACCACTACTTACCTACTACCTTCCCCACCACCACTACAACTACCTTTTTTCTTCTCTTTCCCTATGCTTCGTTATCGCTAGTTAGTTACTTACGAGCGCACGAGACATTTTGATTACGATTCGTCACGACAAACTCGCATCTATAATCGCTACCTGTTACATGCATCTCTCATCTTCTATCTCTATCACTATCTCTCTACGACACGCTTTTTCAATTCAAGCATGTGTCCGTATTCTAAAAAAACCTGTCGTTGTCGTTTGTCGATGACGTGTTTTCGTGAGTAGCTAAACCGACTATTTCTCTTCCTTTCTGGTTTTGCGCCATCAGATTCGTACATCGTACATATACATATATAGACAGTGACACCCTCCTACCACGTAGTTTGGACCGTAACAGTGTATTTTTCTCGCCCGCTCGATAGTGTACCGTCCATGCCCAGTCTGCGCTGGCGTAATTCACGAAAGTTACACTGACTGGCTATCATTGCATCCCTGTGCGTGTCTTTTGGGCTGATCTGGTCAAGCGCCGAAGTCCTCCTGTGCATCTAAAGCACTCCCCGGAGTACTAGTAGCATAGTGCCAACTGCCATGGTCTTCTGCATCGATTTCCGACCGGCAAACTTGGACACGCACACACACCCATAGAAATGCAAGAGCACATGATGACTTGGATGGTATCGATCGTTACCGCGTTATGCTTGAGGCACTGAGGGGATGGAGCCACCTGTTTGCACCTCCATTCCTCTTTCTCCCTCTTCCAAGGAAATCTCGATGCGCCACTCCCCTGTTTTTGTGGGCGAGCTCGCAGTATACCGTGTTTAATTAGAAGACACCGAATGACGTCACGCGTTGCATTCTTGCTCATCACCTGGTGGTATTTCCACAGCCTTTAGCGATCCCGTTCAACGGCCATCTGACTACGCACGTAAAGCTACGCGCCAGAGACGCGCGGGGGCCGTGTCCTAAGCAGTAAGCTTGAATGCAGAGGTTATGGTGCATTGTCTCCAATTAATGGACTACATTGTTGAACGTTGACCCCCTGAAGTCGACGTGTCAGTGTCGACCCTTCCTGTTCATACCTGCGCGGTGACACATTCCGCTGCCCCTCCCACCCTTGACACATTGCGATACGCGGCACTTGCTCTAAAAGTGCCAAAACGACAGCTGTTAAATGACTCATCGCGAGTCATGTTGGTCCAGGGCAAATGGAACCCGCATAACGTCGGGTGCAATGGTGCGTATGCTCTTGTGGCGGGCCTTGATAGATAACGGCACAGTCTCGAGGTAGCGACGCCTTGAAGAGGTTTGGAGCACGGAGAGCAGTCATCGAAGAAAATGGTCGAGTGTCCTGATCAACCAGCTCTTATCGCGTAGCCAGCCAGCTGCGACCAGGGTCACCACCGCGCTCCTGATCCCCGAAAAACCATACGATAGCCATCCAAGTCCCGCAAAGCCCTCCTGCCAGCGCTCAACCTCATGGTCTATGCATCATGGTCCATCAAAGCGTGCTGAACTTTCTTGCCCGATTTGGCAGGTTCAGTTTTGCAAAGGCACCAACCCTCACGTGGGCGGATTTCACCAACGCCGCGGCCGCGGCGTGTACGGTGT
>KB722739.1:230614-346018 GCA_000349905.1 Volvariella volvacea V23 | reverse complement strand
ACCGCCTCTGTCACCGGTTGCGGCGCTGACAGTTGCTCGAAATGGGCAAAAAAAATCCTGCTGTGAACAATGGAAGAGAGAGAGTTTGCTGGTGTTCGAGTTCTGTCCAAATGGGGAGCTGAAGTCTGTATATGCCTCACTGGCGCCCTATTAACTCCATATTTGCGCAAGAGAAAGGTTGTATATGAGCATAGCCCTACATTTTGGTGGGCTGTGCGCGTACTGTTCGTGGTCGCTGCCGCCCGTGGTGAGAGGGCCCTTGTATGCTATATGCCGACTCATCGGGGAATGGTTAAGCTGAACGCACAATCCGACCTGGATCATGAGCCTTTTCTCATTTACCGCTTGGAGACTCGTAATATATTCCATCTAATTAATCTAGGCGTGCAAATCATGAGACGTCCTATCATCCGGTGTTGATGTCAGGCTTGGTGTAAGATCCGTCAATATCAGGTCAACCTCGTTCCTTGATTCCATCGTATGCTGGCTGGGAGAGAGTTGTATGATTACGATGTCAAAGCACCTGCTGCACCTCAGGCTTTCGTGCTGTTCAGACAACATAGAGCGCATAGATAAGGCAATATACACCATTCCATTAAACATGACAGAGATCAAGTACTATAGATAAGAGCCGGAAGTAAAAGTATGCAACAAGGAATACATTATTTCATTGTCCGGGGTATGAGAATTGAAATGGATTGATATAGTACAAATGCGATTGTTGGGGCAGGAGAAACGGACCAGATAGCAATGATAAAGGGGAAATGAAAGCGGAGTCCAATATATGTACGAACGAAATGCCATTTCAAAGTGAAGGCCATCAGATGCGGGGGTTGCACACCCTACGCGACGTGGACTACTCAAACGTGGTCCTATGCCTTCCGCTGAGGGGGAGGCCTTACTGAGTCTTGCCTTCCCCCGCGTTGGGGGATGACGAAGCTGGGGACGCGCTGGAGGATGGACGGGCTAGAATGGGGTGTAAGGCTCCTCGACCTTCTTGATGTGGTAGATGACGCGCCAGAGTCCTCGAAAGGTACGGGAATGTCAAGATCGAGAGGCTATAGTTTAATTACATGTCAGCGAGCGAATTGCAACGAAAAGGGTAACAGCAGTTGAGAACGTACCTCTAATTGTGACTGAGTAACTTGATGCGGCATTGTATAAATCGTGATGGCGCACGCAGGTAGAAAACAAGTGGGTGGTGAAGCAAGTGCTTCGAGTGGGAGAAAGCATCGATACTTTGACTAGGCATTTTATAGGATGAATTTGGCTGTTATCCCTGTACGTATTGCAGATGTAGAACATTTGGGGAGTTTGGGAGCCATGCTGCGTTCCCCCTCTCCCGAAGAGCAAGGACGCTGTGCCTCGAGTAAACAAACACCCACGAGCGCCCAGTAGCCTTTACTGCACTGTAACCCTGACGGAAGCGCAAGGGCTAACCGACGACACAGTCGTGTGAGCATTGAAAAGCCAAATAAGTTGGACGAGAGCTTGCCTGAAGTCGACCAATGGGACTAGCCTTTGCGATCAATGGCAACGCATTGATCAGGTGAAACACGCAGACATATCCTCCAACTCCTTTTCTTCCGTGCCTCATGGCAACAGCATGTATTGGAGTCCAGAAAACATCGCTTATAACGGGCCGCAGCACAATGAAACGGCTCAGACTCCCAAAAACATATAGTTTGACTGACCCACTAATCACTGCCATCAACAGCAGCAAGGCCATTTGGTCGATATATCGTTTCTTTGTTCCACTGGGGCGGAAAGAATGAAGGGCATGACCGGATCCGCTGGCAATGACGAATTTAGATGACTTTGTCAGGGGCCACGTTCCATCTCTCCGTTCTTCCTATTTACCTCAATTGATAGTTGGTGCTCTGTCATAAACGAGCGAGCTCGAGGATGGTTCTACAGCGCCGTATCACGTGCTTGGTAGAGAATGCAGGGTTGCATCAATACCAGAAATGGTAGTTGAGTGCGCATTCGTCGCAAACTGTAGAGGGAATGTAGCATTGAGGTTGGATGAGGAGGACGACAATTCAATGACCCAAACCTACCAAAAGTTCTCTATCTCTGCTACTCCTAGCAGGCCACTACCCGTACTCACAGGAGGTAGACGCTTCAACGTGTTCGAAGACGCACCGTGTTGATACTGTAATACATGTCCACATGGAGGGTCAGTCCGGTGTCCTTGGGTGTTTCTCGAGGGCGGAATTCTTCATCGAGAAAAAAATTTGTCGGCTACCCCATCATACTTAAATGCTCTTGACGGTCCCGATTATGACTAGGCACTGAAATTTAGCAGATGACTGCCATCCCCGATTAACTGGCGCATCGATATCAGAGAGTGCAATTTGTGCTAGGATGGCGATAATGGGAAAGCCTGACATCCTCCGGGAGTTAAGGCAATGAATGGTGAGTACGAGTCAATTAATCGAGGCATTTTATGACCCCCCAAAAGGAACATCGCAATAAGACGGCGCCCTCAGGCGGGAGCAGTTGAGTAGACTAACGCACAAGGGGGAATGGGATGTGCAAGCGACAGGACCGATCCTGCTTGACAATACCTGTTATCATGATAGATACGAATAGGATGATATTCACGTATATCTTCTAGAATTGTTACTCACCGCTGGATGATGATAAGATGTGTCGTCGTGATCAACCTTGATGTAACTTGGGTTTTATGAATTGACCATACGCAAACGTAGTGTTGGCTCGTTGAGGTGTTGATCCACCCATGATTATAAATAGGGCGGTGAACAGTTAGAAAGATACGAACGCACCCTGGAACTTTTGCGCATGCACATCAAAGCCGTTACTAAAATGCTTCACAGATGCGTGGAGGCACCCAAGCCACAAACACCGCTGGAAGATATTTGAAGTAAACAACGGCCGCAAACTGAACGGAACTTACGCAGTAGTAATGGGCCCTTACCAGGCAGGGAACGCCCTCGTGTGGGAATATCACTTTCATTGACTGCGGTGTGAACAGCTCTGAATCACTACCAAAGATGCAGAGCCCCATTTCACAACGACCCGGGGTAACGCTAATCAGGTCGTCGTCACGTTTCTGTGTTTCAGCAATTTTCAGCAATTTTGGATACACGTGATAAGTAGGGCGGAAGTGTAGCAAGGGCTTTGGAATGGAAGACCAAAACAGGCTTAATGCACAGGCGGTGCAAGATGAGTCTATTCGTGGTTGTCTAAAATTACTCGGTGCTCACCGCAGTGCCCAGCATACTGGCAAGCCACACCGCCGGTCTCTACACTGAACCATCAATTGGCTATTGCTCGCAGTACGAGTCATAGCATAGTGGTTTCCAGCCACGATCTAACCATTTCGACAAGCGCAAATCCAGCGATGAGTCATTCCTTAGAGTGGGGTCACAGCAATACGACCTGCGCATCTGAAAGCGCAGCACGGTGTGCAGTTACTCCAACAGCACGAAGCACCAAGTGGGTATGCAATAGACAACAACCTACAGCGCCCTGATCTGCAATCAAGACAAAGTATCCACCCCGTTGGGGCTGCGGACTGTGCCTCCTGATTGGGTGCGACCCTGACGAAATTCTGTTCCGCTCGAGTATGGAAGCCAGGGCGGATCAGAGGAGTTCCCATCGCTTGGTCAATGAAAAAGCATTCACTCGCTTGTTAATTGACGGATTAGATTCATTGAGTGAAGGAGAGACGATAATCTCCCCATTACCTGGTCCCCACCGTACGCGAGGCAAGCGACGAACATATTTATTGTTCGGCTTCGAATGTCAATAGAACTAAGAGTATTCGTGGTTCTGTGGCGTTGCGATGGAAGTTTAGCTCAAACGAGGATAGATAAAGGGGAGGGTCGTTCCCTCGTAGCAATTCCGTAGAGTTCGAGGCTGCAGGGCGAAATCGTGGCTGTCTAGATGAGGGGCCAGTACGAGAGTGGTTCACACTTTGATTGTGAGCCTAGGCATCGCTGAGCCTTAGCGCCTCAGTACCCAAGTCTTTCCCTGCTTGCTTTGGAGTCATGAGATCCACTGGACAATCGGTGGCTCGCGGAGCGGACAACAATGTGGAGCTTTAGCAGAGAAGACGTGTTTCGACATTCAACTTGGCGTGACGTCTGGTCTAGACCTCCGCTGATGTCGTGCTTGTACTCTCAAGACGATAATAACAATGGTTAGTTCACCTCCAGCGGCGCGTGCACTGCCTAAGCTACCCAGAGTATGGCCAAAGCTGACCGGTCACCAGTGACCTGGATAGTCGGTATGCACCTGGAATTTATTGCGTCCTTGGCATTAGGGTACAAATGGAATAGGGTTTCAGGGTGTTATGAAGGTCAACTGGGTGTACAATAGGCAGTCCCGAGCGGCATGTTCTTTGGGTTGACGGTATAACCAGAAAAATCGCATTCGCAAGGTGGGTACCATGTCGGCATCGGATGACAGGATGCTACGAAAATTGTTCTAGACTGCTGGAGAAGAATTCCAGAGCACAAGAACATTAGGCAAGTCTTTGAACTGAGGTGCACCTGAAGGTGATGCTGAATCGTCATTTCTGGCAAAGATAGCTGGATAGCACAGTAAAAGGGAGTGGCATACCATCAACTCACACGCAATGCGCATGTGCCGAGACTGCATGCTTTGCGTTGACCCAGTTCATTGTTCTGGCTCGGTACAGTTGGAGGTGCTGTGAACGTAAAGGTCCCAATGCGCAGCCCTGAGCCTCACCTGATAGCTGTAGCCTAGTTCGCTGGATATAGTCTCCAGATCGAGATCAAGGCAAGGGCAGGTTGGTATTTCGCATTCGCCGAGTCAGCTGCGGGACACGCGCCACCCGAGAGCGTCAGAGCACCTCAAACTACTCGACGTCGTGAGCACTGCCTGTGCGTCCAACGGTGGAGATCCGGGCGCGAGGGATTTGTGGTGCCTGGTCCTGAGGCGGTGTACACTCTTTGACACTGCGACACCTTGTCCAATGTTCGCGGAGGGCTGTCATAAGGTCGGAGACCAAATGGAGTTGAAATTCCGCCCAACCGGACATCTTATCCGGACTTTTCCGAATTAGGTCATGATTTGCTTTTGACTTCACCAGATATCACCATCTGTGGCGAGCTGTACGGGGAAGCGACCAAATTTTGCCGCCTAACATTTTGCGAGGATTGATGATCATTGTATCCTTCAAGATGGCTGTTGTAACATACACGCCGCCGCTCGGTAACACAGGTCGGTCGATCAATCCAACAGCTCTCCTACACAAAATCTGCATGAGTTGCACGAGGCAGCATCACGAATACGACACATCTAAAACTTTTTGAGTCCGGAGCTCACACCACCGCAATTCTGGACTTGATGGCTCGGAATAGACAGACTCGCTTATCCTGATGCCTGAGTCTGGTCCGCGGTTAGGTTGGCTTTGTTTTGCCTCAGGTCGCTTACACAGATCCCGTCCGCATACGTTTTGGGTAGGTGCTGCTCACAGCCCCTCATTGTCGATCCCTTTTGCCGATTGCCGATTGTCCTACGGTGGTAGCTATCTAGGATCTCAAGAGTGGGAGGTCCTATATATAAGGTACTCGGTAAGTCGCAGTCCTCATCCAATAGCCTCTTTCTCTTTACCAGTACCTAACAGTTATTGTAATTCCCATAATTCCCTCTCACACTCACAACATGCCCATGTCAAACGATCTTGTGGCTGTTCTTCTGGCTTTCGCCATCGTCGCCATTGTCTACTACAGACGTACCAGTTCCTCCAACCTACCGCTGCCACCCGGTCCCAAAGGATTGCCTATTATTGGCAACCTCTTGGATATGCCCAAGAAGTATGAATGGGAGACCTACATGCAGTGGGGTAAAGACTACAGTAAGTGCTTCGCATGAGTACTTGGATAAACTGCTGATTCCTATATCTCCAACAGATTCAGACCTGATCCATGTTAATCTCGCGGGTACATCCGTTGTCGTTGTCAATTCCGCCGAGACTGCATACGACCTATTCGAAAAACGGTCGTCCATTTACTCGAGCAGAACTCGCCTACCCATGGTCAATGAGCTCATGGGCTGGTCGTTCAATTTGTAAGTGCACCTCAAGGAACTTAGAGATTATATTATATCAATCGCAGTTTTCATTTTCTAGTGGCTTTATGCCATACGGTGATTTCTGGCGGAAGCACAGGAAACTCTTTCGTAAGTGGGCTGTTGTACCTTGCAGACTTTGTCCTTACTTTATTTCGCTACGCAGACCAAGAATTTCACCCTGCTGCTATCGTTCGCTACCAACCCCATGAAATCAAGGCAACCAAGGATATGTTGGTTCGACTCCTTGATGATCCTGATGATTTTCTTGAACACTTTCGCCAGTGAGCATCCCACTCTGATTTCAACTTACAAAGTGACCTAACAAACATGCACAGCATGGCTGGAGCCCTGGTTATGGCGGTTGCTTACGGTCTTGACGTCTTACCAAAAGACGATCCATATATTGCTGCAGCGAAGGGTGCAGTTCATCCCGCGACTGTTGCCATGGTTCCTGGAACATTCTTGGTCGACTCGCTGCCTATTTTGAAGCGCGTCCCGGACTGGATGCCGGGCGCAGGCTTCAAGAGGAAGGCCAAGGAGTGGAGGAAGCTGGCAGAGACAATGTGGGAGATGCCATACACCGCCGGGAAGAAGAGAATTGTAAGTTTTTTGGATACTCAAAGTTCGAAGCAGCGGAGATATTGACAATTCTGCGTTCTAACAGGCTGAAGGCAATGCACCAGCCTCCTACATCTCCTACTGCTTGGAGAAGGTGGATGATTCCAAGGATGTGGCCGAGCAAGAGCTTCTCATTCAAGATACCGCAGCTGCGATGTACATCGGTAAGTCGTCCTGCTTGCTAATCTTAGAGCATTAATCTGACTTTTGTATGCAGCCGGTTCTGATACTGTAAGGAAAACGCATAACATGAAAGATTCGGATAACTAACTTTAGCTTAGCCTGTCTCCGCTCTTGGCACCTTCTTTCTCGCCATGTTGGCAAACCCCGAGGCTCAACGCAAAGCACAAGAAGAACTTGACCGTGTCCTTGGGAAGGGCAACCTTCCTGAATTCTCCGACGAAGAAAACCTGCCATACGTCTCCGCCATTGTTAAGGAGGTCCTACGGTGGCACCCTGTCACACCCATCGGTTAGTCCAGTTTCGCTAATAGCGATGAATTCTAACGCTTAGCGTCCTCATTAGCCGTTCCCCACTGCTTGACTGAAGAGGACGTCTATCGCGGTTACCGAATTCCTGCCAACTCCGTCATGATCCCCAATGTCTGGGCAATGATGCACGACGAGACGGTCTATCCCGACCCTTACAACTTCAAGCCCGAACGGTTCCTCAAGAACGGCAAAATCGACCCCTCCGTCAAGGACCCCGCTGGTATGGCTTTCGGCTTCGGCCGTCGTATCTGCCCTGGACGCTTTATGGCCACTGCCTCCTTGTGGATCTCAATTGCGATGATCCTCTCTACACTCGAAATTAAGAAGGCCCGGGATGAAAATGGAAAGGAGATTGAACCCAACTACGAATACGTCTCCTCCATGGTCTGGTAAGTACCGCGCTGTCCTCCGGGTTTGATCCATTGCTTAAATGGTTTCGCAGCATCCCCGAGAACTTCAAGTGCTCCATCAAAGCCCGTTCCAAGGAAATCGAGACCATGCTCCGCTCAGAGAAGTACACAAGCGAGTTCTAAATCTCAACATAGTCATCACATAACTCCACATCGCTATACAACACCTAACTACCCACTACCCACTACACCTCAGTCCGCTGGCTGACGGATTGATCTGACACTCTTTCTTTATCCGCTGAAGCACTCCTTATTTATTCGCACTGGTCACATTCTCTCTCTGTCTCTCTTTCTTGCAATTGGACCTTTTGTTTCTCCCCGTGTACTAGATATAAATCGGGCTCCTGTCTTAGTTGAATACAATCTCCCCATCGACCCCTTGACTATTCGGTTCGTTTACCTCCCTTGGTACTAGTTGATACAGTTATCTTTGCTCCGTAGTACATATTACACACTTCGCCTGTCAATAGTCGCTCTCAAATGAATATGCAGTAAATTTGATAAAGCCATATCTCTTGTGTGAGAAGACTCGGAACGCATCGCCTTCTTCTCTATGACTGGATTAATTACGCAACTCGCATTTGGAAACGCCAACGAAGTTCTGGCCGTAAGGGGATATCATGTACAATTCCAATCAACTTCTATGATGGTGATCAGAGTCCCTTCTGCTGCATTTAGGAGAATGAGCAAGGGTTTGTGCAATAGAGTTGGTCGCACAATCCACGCTGGCACTGGGCTGGATTCTATATTTGTGGTCTGGTTCACGAATTTACCCCGCATCTGATGCTCGGGCTCTCCGCTCGCACTTAATGGAGATTGCACTCACCCTAAGGCACAGGAGATCCAATACGCCTTGCTCGAACATTTAAAATTTTTCAACGGCCTCAATAGCCAATGGAATTTTTATCCTTACATGAATAAATAAGATAAGAGATACACACTCAACCACCCATGCACATCAGTCTCCTCAACAGATCCCTGCCTTTCTTTCCAGTACTACCCCTGGGATCATTCCGATTGCTATCCCTGATCCGCGTTTCAAGGTCGTTGTCCTGTTTCTTCTCATCTACATCGCCCATGATTGTCTTCTCGTCTTCATCATCTGCTGTGCTCTCTCCGGAGCCCGATAGTGCTTTCCTATGATGATAATCAATTGCTGTAGCACTCGCATCATCAGGATGAGGTGACGCGGGTACGCGGGCGTCCGGAGCATGGGGCTGAGTCCAAGGCTGACGACCATTCTTGGACTTGTTACGATCATCAGGCTCGTTCTGATTCAAGTTGGGTGCCAGCTCGGGCGCGATTGCCATCACCGCGTATTCTGACAGCGACAAAGAGGCAGCATCATTCGTGTTCAAATTAGGTATCTATAAAGCACGACAATCGACGTGAGGTGTCAGTGCGTCGCCCGCCGCAATGGAAATGTCATGATGTCAAGAACAGTCATAATATCAGTCATCATTACTCGACGGCAGTGGAGCGGATAAAGGATGAGGGGAAAGATGGGATGCTGACCTCGGAGATGGGATTAATGACGTTGGGGCCGCCGACCTCGACAGGAGCTGCCCACACGCCCACATTATTGTTTATTATGAATCCCCAAGCGGCTTGCTTGAGAGATGTATTATTCAATCTTTCACCTTAAGGTACCCGTTTAGTGAGCATCGGTAGAATAGCCGAGGGAATGGGTCGAAATCCTAACCTGCATAGGCTTGCAATTTGGCATATAGCTGTAGATACGGTTAAGACGTGCACAATACTGTACTGCTCTATGGGATAGTCCGTACCTGGTTGAAGCCGCCACTAGAAAAGCTTTTGCCATATCGCGCAACTTTCCTGTGAAAACACGACATCAGCAATAGTTCATATCGTCTATCCCAATTGAAACTAGCCCATATCCAGCAGCCACAAAGCCAACAGTCCTGAAAATCTCCAAATCCAAAAGCAAAGTGCACTCACTCTTGATTAGATGCATTATACAGCCGACAAAAATCCAACCAAGCCGCATCAAACTCCGGTTCATCAGTGATCAATTCCGTCACCTCCATTAAGAACTCGCCGCCTCCGAATAGCATTGTCAAATGGTACCTATCATTCATTCACGACCCAGGGTAGCCACCATCATCAGTTTGAACTCAATCATAAAAAAATCCTCTGTCGGAGGAATACTCACGACCCCGAACCTCCTTCACCAATATCAATCATATGACCAGTGTCAGCATCCCATCCAACAGCTGCGCCATTTCCAGTGAACAGGCCAAACTCGAAGCCACCAATATCATGCTAAAGTCCGATTCGGATCGGAGTCCATAAATGTCCATTGTCGATCCACGTAGGCATTGTTGAGAACAATAGGAATACGCAATGAAAATCCGAAATACGGTGAGCTATCAATAGAGATTAGACGGTGACAGTATGTTTCACTTACCATACCAACCTTGATGCGGTCCCGCCATTTTGTGTCGTTCTATAGGGTCCAGCCCAAGTACGCCCGCCAACATCAGTACGTAAATAGATGCGATGAGGAGATGACACTAACTGTGCGTTCCCATTTTGTAAACCAGTTGCCGGCCAGCGCAGTCCAGTCGGGCCCAATTCGCAATCTCCCTGGCACCCCCGGCGGGGGAGGTGGTAACGCCTTGCGTAACGGTTCCCATGTCATGATGGTCTGGTCAGCTTGCAATGAGTAATCCATGAGGTCTCCCATAAGTTCATCAGCTATCATAGATAAAGTCCAGCACAGGTGCCAAATACGGAAGCATGGAGCATCAGTACGTCGTCGGCATTACTGACTTTGATGACATCGGCTGGGCGACGAAACACGCCAGGATGCATCAACGACAGCGACAAAGGAGACCCACTTGTAAGGTAATAGAATGGCCGCCTTAGAGTGCTCCCGCTAACTCTAGCCTCCTTGGCGCCGTCTCCCCAATGGGATACATTATGCCGACTCCCCAAACCAGCAAAAGGGCCAATATGGTGCGTGTCTACCTCTGAAATATGTCGCGTCATGGCGTATGCGATTCGAAAAATATCCGCACGCCCAGTTCTTAGGAATGACATCCACAACCATAGATCAGTGCCTGAAACCATAATATAATGATGAGTCGAAACCACATGCAAGATGATTTTGACATTACTGACCAAGCTCTCCATTGTCCCAAGCATATCCCCCAACGTCATATCTCCAGGTATGACGAGTCTGATCATACGTGTGCATTACGTCCCCATAGTCCCAGAAGCCGTAGAACTGTCGTTGATCAATATCCTAGTTTTGAGCTGAGTTGACTCGGTTTGTGAGGGCATAGATTTGATCTTACTTTGACATAGAAGTCCAGGAGATCGTTCTTGCGTTTTTCGATAGCATTTAAAGTAGCCCCCATGGCGTTCGGAACGTTCCTGCATCACTTCAATCGCATTGATCTGTGATCGTCGTAATAGGACTCACCACCGACCCCCGAACAGCTTATGTGAGGCGTAGAACGTTGGCCGGGCAACTATTTGAGGTGGGTTGGCCTAGAACGGGGGATATGAACGGGGGGATCTACAAGACCTTACGAAGCAACGTACATGGTATGCTGCAAGCTGTGCAAGAATGGCTCTATCTGGCGTTTCCCTGAATAAGTGCAAGGATGCCTCATAGGAACGACCTATTCCTATTGGGTTTGGGTCTGGGTCACCCACGTCTTCATATGTGAGATCTAGCTGCGAGACGGCAATCTGTAGGTCTAGACTGCATTCAATAAAGCAAACCAACTCACGCCATGCGGAACAGTGTCATAATGTCGCAAGTCCATGGCTGGTGCCTTGAATGACGGTGAGCCAAACACCAGCACGCAAGACCAAGAAAATACACACCCGCGGACTGTACGCCCAAAGTGTTGTCGTGGCTGTATCCGATCCTGCATCACGAATGTCAAAGCCCCTAGGAGCGCCTTGCCAAAAATCTGTATAGAAACTTAGAACGGCTGTTGGACATCATAATTCGCCCCAAGGGTATACCTTTCAACGCGAACGCTATGCCGCCGCCCGTCGCACCACCAATATATCCCAACCCCGCAGCCTTAGTCCCAAACCCTGCATTATTCAAAAACGCAGCGTTCCTTCCCGCGTTCGACCTTTTTGATATTGTGAACCTGGTGGGCGACAACTGGTCCAACGTAAAGTCGGACCAAATAGGAAGTTGGTTGACACCGGAGGAAACGTTCGTCGGCCAAGTTGAGATGGCTGGTGTTGCTTTTCCTTCGAATTGTGCTGACAACACGGGAGCCGTAGCATCCCGACGCAAGCCTGATACTACGCGTACAGGTTCACCCCATATCCCACCTTCGGCGCTGGCAAAGCGGACATGGCGATTGTATAACTCGTCTGTCAGCGGTGTGGAAAAGCGTAGTCCCTTAGGAATCTGTGAGCGCTCTGCTTTCGTCTCCGATCAAGGAAATGACTTACAATTCCTCTGATAAAATCCTTGGTCTGGTCGCCATCGTAAACGAAGAAGTGGACCATGCGAAGGCCTGAGGCTCCGGCAGCAATATAGAAGCGTACGATGAATGGCAAGAAGTCGGCATGGCCGCCTCCAGAATATTTTCCTGTAACCTAATGGCGAGTAGTTGGGTGGGTATATGCGCACTTTTGTACATGAACAGCCAAACTCACCTTTACAACAGCGCGAACGGGACCAGACTGTTCGACCGTTACCGTATCAATGACGCCAGTCAAACCGACAACAGTTGGACGTGAGCCCTCGAGTTCAAATTCATCAGGACCATCTTGCAATTGTACCACGAGGGTACCGCCGGAAGCTAATGTCTTCCCAGAAAGCGAAAGTGAATCCACGAGCGCTGAGCCTGAACGATTGAATCTTGCTACGGAAACACTCTAAGCCTATATTAGTGCATATATGCTATTGGAACTTACCTGAAAATGAACCCGTTGAGACAGTAATCGATGAGGAAGACTCTTCAACAGAGACAGGGTTATCTGGCTCAACAGGTGTACCCGGTGCAACATGAAAGTCATGCCCAATTGTTCCATTAGCCGCGAGTGCGTGTCCAGTCCACTTTAAACTCCCGTCTGGCCAACTGGTGTACATATACATTTAGGGCGCCTGCGTCAAACCCTTAACCAAGGTGCACTTACTATGCAAGTGGCCACGACTGGATAGGCATAGGCTTTCCAGATGCGCTTGTGACCTGAAACGGAGTAGTCCTGTCAACTTCACCCTGGGCCCATGGTACCCCAAATGCACTATCCAACGGCGCCATAGTCGGAGCGACACCATCCACCCAGTGTAAGTCAACGCCATCTTCTGCTCGGGGCTTGCTCATGGTGGTGGTGGTTGACAAATGAAGTTAGACAGTCAGGCTTAGTCTCGCAGAGTGCTCTCCAGGGGTTAGTTTGCGGTTGTATATAACCGTTGCCATACATGGGCCATGCGCTCCGTCGAGAGAATTTTCACTGGAGATCATGACGAGGTCGACGGCCCGAAGCCCAGAAAACGTTCCTTTGCATTGACGATGAAGAAAACCATGTGATAGCAAGTTCGAATGAGTGTCCGGTATGTCGTCAACCAGAAGCGGGCTTAGGATTCTTCTGCATGCGGCGACAGGAAGCCGGTTTGGCCTTCTATTGATAATGGCAGAACTTCGGGCGTTCAAGACGAGCAAGATAGAATTGAGAAGAAAATGTATAAGATGTATACAGTAGTAATTGCGGAGGGACTGAGTACGACATTCATGGCGACCACGAAGACGGAGCGGAGAAGAGAGTCGGCCGGAGCGATACCTCTAGCGGAGTTTACGTTGGTCGGGAAGATCCGATGACAGCTGACAGGGTCCTCGAAGGTGAATGACTTGCGTGATAACCCTTCCTTATCCCAAATAAAGGAGCTGGTAGCACGTTGGCGTAGCCGTGCTTATGAGGAAACATTTGAATATGAATGGAGACGAGAAGGGAGGTAACCCTGCATCCTCAGTCGCCTCCTCTTTCCCTCAATACTGCCTGCTACGATGACCATCACCGGCCGCGCCTATCGTATCTTTGGTTGGACGACTCCATTGGCACTGCTGGTTCTATTTGGCTCGCTCGTCTCTGCTGGGTCTATACCCTGCAATGTATCTATTGATAGATACAGCTTTCGTCTATGCCCTCTTCTGGAGTCTCGCCGAGCAGATTCACTCTTAGTATCTGTTGCGGAGGAAACGCCGCCCACGCGTACTAAGAGGGTATATAGAATGAACCTGCAGGACAAACTACACAGAGATTACACCCTCCCTGCAGAACTCCAGGTACGTGCAACTTATCTATATTTTTAATAAGCTCACAAGTGCGGGATAAGTGTCCGGAAGGCACGTGGATATGCTTGACTGGTGAGTTATTCAGTCGGGCGCGGAAGAATCAAAGGAAGAATAACATAGCTCCCGGGCCGCAGTGGAAAACACTCGACCTTCTCATCCGTCTGAGCCCACGAGAATACTCCAAGTCGTTCCGATTTCTGGGGAGCCGGGCCTCGTCCCCAAATTCAAGTTATTGCCTAAAGAGCAAGAAGATGATGGCCCTCACGGTGAGACTTCCTTGAACGTAACTCTAGCAGCAAGCCTTTTTGACTCTCGAGCAATACTAACAGGACCCCTGAGACTAACTTTACATGGAGGCAAGTATACCAATCAAACACAAAAGGCCTCATTGGTGTTCTATTGTGATGTCGACGCACCAGAGGTAGCTGCCCAATATAAGATAAATGAAAGGGAAGCTTATATAACCTCATACAGAACAGCACACCGGAGTTCGCATGGAACTGGAACGGAACGCACACTTTCTCCTGGAAGACAAAACACGCGTGTGCCGAAGTTGCGGAGGAACCAACTTCACCCCCACCCCCGCCAGAAGCGGACCCAGATCCACCTGCTGAGCCACCAGCTGACCCTGATGCAGAGGAACCTACACCACCCGGGCTTCGCCCAAGCACCTCATTCGTCTTACATGGGCTTTTGTTGTAAGTTAGAGTATTTTGAGATTGTGGATACATCTGGCTCACAGATTGCAGCACGCTGTTTGTAGCAGCAGTCAGCTTCGTTCTTCGGAGGTGGTCAGGAGTTTGGGCACGAAACGAGAAATTATACCCATACAGCAATGAGCTCCCTTTAACGGATAACCCTGAACACGGAAAATCGCAGATGTCCCTTAGTTATCATGACCGCCGAAACTATGGTAGTTTGTAGGCCTACTCGCAACCCACTTCGATGCATATTGGAGACCCCCATTTATAGTAATGGAAAAGTTTAGTTCTGGGGGCGATGACAAACAAGCTCCAGGCAATCGGCAACGCGTTTATTTACCGTGCTCAAATGTCTTCTTTCTCCCAACTCCATGCTTCACGCAAATCTAAAGCCGCAAAATCATTTCTCAATACCAACAGTAGCCAACCTATAGAAGCGGTCTCAGTGCCAGAGACCTTAGTGCGCAATGAACCTGAGGTTGAAACACGCGACGTCGAGATGCGAGATGTTAGTCAACCGTCGAAAATCCCTACAGCGGAGGGCGACGTAGACGCCACATCAGAGCATGTAGAATCTAAAGGCGCGACATCTATAGCTCCTGATCGCATGCAGGCTAGCAAGGAGGTTGTGCCGGCAGAGGAAGAAAGCCCTCACGGACTGTATAACGAGCTGCCGAACACGCTAGTCGTACGCTCTACAAAGAGGGCCGGAAGGGGACTGTGGGCAACGGCTCCATACAGAGCTGGTAACCACTCCTTCTCGTTTTCTGCATAGCTTATTTACTTAGTCTCCGAATGCAGGCTCTACTTTGATCTCAGTCAAACCCCACATCGCTGCGCTATCCAATCAGCATCTTTCCACTCATTGTTCCGCTTGTTTCGCACCCGCCTCATCGTCTGGGCTCAAGAGGTGCACTCAATGCCAGACAATCTTCTATTGCACTGCTGTAGGTATTATACGACCTTTTTCGTCTTCTTTGCAGGGTGGTAATGTTAACGTTTCAAGGCTTGTCAAAATAGGGACTGGTCACTTCACAAGCGTGAATGTACTGCATTACAGAATTGGGCTAAGTCTGCACCGAGTTCTGAGCTTTCCGTTCCAAGCGATGCCGTGAGATGTCTTGCGAGGATTTTATGGAGGAAACAAAAACTTGGATTAGATTCGGCATGGGTATGTGGCCGCTCTGCCATTACCCTCGATTAAGCAAGAGCACTGAAATAAATTATTTTGTAGGCAAAGGAAATCGATGCGATGCAGTCACGTACGAAAATATCTTCGTTATCTTTCATCAAACTTGACTCGATCCTCTCTAGACAGAAAAAACCTCCAGGCCTCATCATATGAAGTTCACGCCCATCTCTCTCAGGCTTTCGTCCGCTACCTTGGGCTCTCATCCCCAGAAGAGCTAGCCCCATACGGCCTATCGTCGATTGGGGATCTACTTGATCTAGTTTCCAGGGTAAGGTCCCTCCTTCACCCGTCCCTCTGCAATGTCTGATCACATTTTTCTGCAATAGTTTATAACTAATACATTCACAATTACTTCACCATCATTAACCCCCTTAGGTGCATCGGTTTCACCAATAGCAGCACTAGTCAACCATTCCTGTGACCCCAACGCCGTTATCGTCTTTCCACGCGCTTCATCAGATCCAGAGAAGAACGAGCCCTTGCTACAGATCATCGCAATCAAACCAATTGCGCCGAACGAGGAGGTAACGCTGTCGTTTTCATCTTGTGATGTCGGAGCTTTTATCTCATAACTACGATCCAAGATTACAACCTCCTACATCGATATAACACTTCCACGGCTGCTTCGTCGCAAATCGCTTCGAGAAACCTATCACTTTACGTGCGAATGTTCTCTGTGTTCGAAGGGGCATGACGTAGATCCTAGGGAATCTCTCCACTGCCCAAGGAAGTGCGGTGGTAGATGTCCGATTCCAACACAAGGTTGGTTTATGTTCCTACCCGCGTTCTTCTTGATAATTTCTCACCAATCACCGGAATATAGAGAGTGACTTGACGCGCTGCACCTCTTGCAAAGCGGTCGTATCTGATACGGATTCGGTGTTAGATGCAGTAAGGCTAGGTCAAGAGGCCTTGGACAAGGCAACAAAGGTTCAACTGACAGGTCAGACTATTTTAACATACTACATCGCGTATGTTCTGATATAGTCAACAAACCCACAGATCCCAACAAGGCACTTCAACTGACCTCCAAGCTCGTCCCGATCCTTCTTTCAGCAGGTGTATGCCTTTCTTCTCATCCTCTACTCGCCTTATCACGTCTTCATCAAACGCTATTGATATCTTCTCTTGAATCCTCGTCATCATCGCCTACATCATCCCAAGCCCAAGAGAAACTCGACGATGCGATTCGAGTAGCCACGCGTTCCTTTACTGGATTGGACGATGTTTTGATTTATGGTCATCCAGTTCGAGGAATCGCCTTGGCAGAGCTCGGAAAATTGCTGGCTGTGGATGAACCCGACCCTAAAGTCAAGTCTCCTGAAGCGCCTGTGGATCCTTCCAACACCAGAAGCGATCCCATGTCTTCTTCGATGCTATCAATGATGCAACGATACCCACCTTCTGGTGCTCAGAGATTGAAACTGGCCTGTGAGACTCTCATCAGAGCTCGAAACGAGCTGCTCGTCGGATTTGGGTATTCGAGTGAAGGAGGATTAGTTGGGAAGGAGGTTAGGGAGATGGTTGCTTCATTGGAAAAGGAGCTTCAAGTGTGGAACAAGAGGGTTAGGGAGGCATTGGAAGATGCAAAGGATGGGAAGAAGAGCTAGATAAGAGTGGAGCGGCTGGGGTATGTGTTCTTGTAAGCGTACTCCCAATGAATAATAATGATTTGCTTGCGAAGGCCCTGGCTGATACCTAACGATTGACCAGAAGGCTTGGAAGAGGAGAAGTACTGCTTATCAACGACGTGCCCCACTCTATAGATAAGCTTGAAATACATCGGACGCGAGTAACCACGCCAGAGCAATCTTCTCAAGACCCACCTAAAGAACTCCGCGACATAACGGCAGCCGCGGTCATGATACACATTGATATCTTTTGTCATAACACACTAGCATGTAGTATAGGCAGCTGGTTGTTTGTACCCTCCGTGAGTACCGCGTGTCCATGATGCAGCCTTCGGTTACTGAAATGTACGCGTTCTCCATTTTTCGCTTACTGCCATCTATTAGTGTACGTTGGCTTAATCATCGAGGACACTAGAAGACTTCTTCTTTCCACGGAGTTCTCAGATGCGTCCAGTACCAAGCTCTCGCTAAATGAAGTGGCTCAAGCAAGTGAGGTATAAAAGACCACGGACGCAACACCGTTCGTTGCATTCAAAGACCTTTATAGAACAAGAAAACGTCAAGTAGCAACAAAAGAATGTCGAACTCAATTTATAGGCAAATCGGTGGGGACAGCGTTCATGGCATTGGATTTGGTGCTATGGGAATCAGTTTCTATTACGGCGCCATCGAGTCTGATGAGGAGCGTTTGAAGGTATGTAAATATGGAAGGCGGATTTGAGTCAGTTCACAGATAGCCATTCTGCAGGTTCTGGATGCTGCATATAACCTTGGCTCCAGGCACTGGGATTCTAGTAATATATACGGAGATTCCGAGGAACTGATTGGGAAGTGGTGAGCTCTCTTGTTGCAATAACCTAAATGACCCTATTTCTTACATGCAATTGACTATTTTAACCTAATGTAGGTTTAAGCGCACTGGAAAGCGAAACGAGATTTTCCTAGCCACCAAGTTTGGTATCACGCCCCAAGGACCACGGGGAGATCCCGCATATGCCAGGGAGTGTTTGGAAACATCGCTGAAGAGATTGGGGGTGGACTACGTGGACCTGTACTACATCCACAGGATCGATTCAAAGATTCCAATCGAGGTAAGAAATTCTGCCCCTATTACATCGTAAACCGCTTATTGAGGTTGTGAATGTAGGTTACTATGCGGGAGATGGCTAAGTTTGTCAAGTAGGGTTTCATTCACGATCTGTATCTGATTGAAGTTAACGTTCACTTGCAGAGAAGGAAAAGTCAAACACATTGGCTTGTCTGAGTGTTCTGCCGCAACACTCCGACGCGCGCACGCCATTCATCCTATTGCTGCTGTACAAGTAAGTGACATTGTCCATGAGGTGCCCTCCCACCTAGATTTAATTAAACCTTTTCTGCTGTGCCAGCTCGAGGTATCCCCATTTGTCCTCGATATCTGGGATGAGAAGATTGCATTGGCCAAAACAGCTAAAGAGCTAGGTGTGACTATCGTCGCCTACTCTCCTCTAGCAAGAGGTTTATTAAGTGGTCGCTTTGTGAGTTCATATACCAAGTCTAACGCTAGTTACTCATGATTGAACTGTCTCATATCAACAGAAGTCGCCCGATGAATTTGAGGCAAACGACTTCAGAAGGACCGTTCCTAAGTGAGTTTACTTCGACATACAATAACTATATCTGTCACGACCAATCTTCAGATTTTCGAAAGAGAACTTCCCTAAAATCTTGAATGTTGTTTCAAAATTAGAGGAGATTGGTCGAAAGCACAACGCTACAGCTGGTCAAGTAACGCTTGCATGGGTCCTTGCTAAAGGTGATAATTTTGTCGTCATTCCTGGTACAAAGAAGACCAAGGTAAGCTCAATGGATTTTGTTAGTGCATTCCCTGATATCCATTCGTGCACAGTATCTCGAGGAAAATATGGGTGCCGAGAAGGTCCATCTTTCAGCAGAGGAAGTCGCTGCTATTGATAAAATAGCAAAGGCCGCTGAGGTCGACATACCAGGCGAGCGATACGGAGAATGGGCGATGAACTTCTGCCTCGCAGATACCCCACGAGAAAACTGACTTCACTACTAAAATGTAACTCGTTGGCCGTTAAATCAGCATCATGATTGAGAGGGCATAACCCCTCCTTGGAGTTCCCTTCGGCGAGGGATGTGTTCGAACACCAGTTTGTGAATGAAGTGGTATGCCTTCGCGATTCATTCCTACTTTCATCCAGCAGCAGGTTTTCCCTAGCTTTCGACTGTCAAATCAAGAGACGTGCATGTGCGAGGATGTCCCTCTGCAATTTAGAAAGCACCGCATTTTGACTCCTGGATGCGTCAGTCAGTCATATCGACATAATCCAAATAGCTAGCCTGAGTAGCGATGCGATGTCGAGCCCCGTGCTGCAACATATCCCTAGCCTGTTAGGCGGTATGTGGATAAATGCACTTCCTTGAGATACCTACCCTTCTAATATACCGCGGTGCGAACTTTAGTTCTCCCTGCCCTCACCTTCGCCGCCACCCGGTGCCACTGTCTTCGCCGCTGCCTCTGCGAGAATAACCCCTTTGTTCGTCGATCATATGTACAAATTCGAAGATGAGGCGAACTCGGTGTGGAGATGGATAGCAGGGCCTGAAGGGCTGCATCCGCCCAAAACCGTAGCACAGCTCTGCATTGATGCAGGGCACTCCATATAAGGGCGTTGTCTGGAAAACTCCTTCAAGAGTAGGCACTAGCCTGACTGTTCAATGTGTGTCGTCGAAGGCGTCACACTTTGGGGGGTCTCTTTGGGGTGGGTATATCCCATGATTGCCTAATTGATATCCTACGAAGACGTTTTGCTATGGGGAAGGGGTTAGTGCTCTTCGGCGCGCTATATGTTTGTATGCAGCAGACATACAAAATTTTGGACCGGAATTATTTGGGGTCTTGGAGACGAGTAAGTGATGAAAAATTGATGAGAATTACGTCTGTCGATTGTAGGGTACGACGCGGAGGAAAAGGTGAGCCTGAAAACACCCTATCAAACCTGGTTTTTCTATGAGCTTGATTACATCCCGAGCGAACAGTCCGTGGTCAGCATCGTACTGTCAGGACGATACTATTTTATAACATTTAGCCCTGAATTTTTAGGATTGGTCTGCCTGTATGACACCACTCAGTCATCCATCTCACGGCTATGCACAAGAATCAACGCCTGATCCGATTGGCATCACGTGTGTTCTATTTATGCTAATTTGAATTGTCAAGTTGATGCAGCCCAGCTTAAAGTTCGCCGCTGTCGACTTGATGTAGCATGTGGGTGACGACCAAAACTTAAGCGTTCCAGGGGCATTTGGGGACATGATTAGTCTCTGTATATTATACTCACTATCCGCAGCGTCCGAGCCTAAGTGCCGATGCGATGAAAGAAACCGGAATGAGCAAAGGGAACGCGTATTTGAAGCGGACGACAACTCTCCAAACGCGATCAACCCCCCCTCCCTTTTCTTCAACCAAGATATCCCTGGGCACTACCTATCCGTATCACAGCAAGGTAATCTAATGGGGAGTGTTAATTGATTTAAAGAGCTGATTCTTGTTAAATGTAGTTGACTTTGGACTTTGATATCCAGAACTGAAGCCATGCCACCTACCTTCACCTATATGTTTGACACTCCATTATTCGAGGGTAAATCAACCTTCAACACTGGGTAAGCCTTACAAGTCCTCGCTTATGCACGTCCTAAAATGCAACCCTATATCCAGGTTATTCATTGGTGGTGAATGGGTAGACCCAGTAGAGCCCGCGACAATCAGGTAAGTGTACAGGGAGCTTAAGTACTTATAGATTCTACCAGACTCTAATAACCCCATTTGCACTTGAACGAAGCGTTTCTAATCCGGGTGAGTACTCTATTTAGTGAATGACTTGTTGGGGGGTTGCCCAGAAAGCCACCCGCCACCCACTTGAAGGACCCTGCGTTTGTCTTTTCTGCCGCCCTGACTCAAATACTACTTTGCTATGCCGCTAGCTGCTGGGGAGGGCGTTACAGATGTCGCAGCTGGTTCATCTAAGGACGTTGATCTTGCGGTTGATGCAGCCAAAAAGGTTTGCCCTGATGATGTTTCATTCAGCACGGTCGCTTATTTCCATAATATAGGCCTACAAGTCTTCATGGGGTCTCAAGGTCCCCGGCACCACTCGAGGAAGACTCTTGTCTAAACTTGCCGATTTGGTTGAGAAAAATAAAGATGAACTTGCAGCGCTTGAGGCCCTCAATGTTGGTGCGTCACTACTATTTATATACCATGATAAGTAGATTTAGTTGAGCCACGGTAGGCAAGCCATTCGCCTTTGCGAGACAGTACGACATCTCCGGAGTGGTTGACTGTCTCCGGTATGTGGCCGGTTGGTGTGATAAGCATCATGGTAAAACCATCGAGGTGCGTTTCATTAATACTGAATGAGCACATGGCGCGCTTACACACCTTTAACCACAGACGAATGAGGGGAAACTGGCTTACACCAGGAATGAACCATTCGGCGTTGTTGTGAGTGACTTGCATACGCTCTAATCGCCAAGCCTATCTCCTGACAGGTTGTAGGGGCTTATCGTTCCTTGGAATTTCCCATTAGTACGCCATCCAGTTCCTCTGGTACCCTATATCTGTGTAACCTCGCCATATTATTAGGCCATGCTTTGCAATAAGTTTGCACCTGCATTAGCCACTGGAAATACCGTCGTGATAAAGGTGGATGCATGGTAGATGCAACTGCACTTAGCCATGACGATATCTCCTCAGCCGTCTGAAATTACGCCGTTAACCAACTTGAGGCTTGTCGACCTCATCAACGCGGCAGGATTCCCACCTGGCGTCGTTAACATTGTCAATGGATACGGTAAGCCATGAGTCATACCCATTGCAAATCGGCACCTGGTTATGGTGTTCATCTCTAACTCACTACATTTTCAGGACACACTGTGGGCCAAGCAATGAGCGAACACCCTTTGATCGATAAAATTTCCTTCACTGGTAGCACATTGACAGGTCGTAAAATCCTCAAAGCTTCTGCAGAGTCAAACCTTAAGAAAGTTAGCCTTGAGCTTGGTGGCAAGTCTCCCACCATTATCTTCGATGATGCAGACCTTGATCAAGCTGTAAAATGGGCTGCTCAAGCTGTTTTGTAAGTCTCTGTCATTCCAATCGCTCAGGTCTGCCTGTGTCGTGCCCAACACTTACTCGTCATCACATACGCCATATAGCTTCAATTCGGGGCAAGCCTGTCTCGCTGGTTCGCGAATTTTTGTGCAGGAAGGGATATATGATCAGTTCCTAGAGAAGATCACAGCCATTGCTCAACAATTGACCCAGGCAATGGGCGATCCATTTGAGTCAACTACGCATCAGGGTCCATTAGTTTCCAAGGCCCACTTTGATGTACAGTATCTTCCCCTTAACCAGCCACGTAGAATTCGTGCTGACTCCCATCGTCATCCATATTGGTATGTCATAGCGCGTCATGGGGTACATAAACTCCGGAAAGGAAGATGGAGCAACCGTTCACGTTGGTGGTCAACGTCAAGGGAACCATGGCTACTTTGTCCAACCGACATTGTTCACCAACGTTCACAAGGACATGAAGATTGTCCGAGAAGAGATATTTGGACCCGTTGGAGTGGTTATCAAGTTCAAGACTGAAGAAGGTCAGTCCCACTTCCTTGTCAGAGCTTTCATCTTCATGTCCTTCTGTGTGGTGCAATTGATTGGTGTGGCACAGAGGTGATTGAGCAAGCAAATGATACGGTATACGGTCTCGTGTGCAATGTCTTCTCCGAGAACTCCAGTCGTGCGATACGCGTCGCACATTCCATCGAGGCTGGAACTGTATGGGTGGGTATCTTCTCCTCTATAGATAGCATGAACGTGACGTTGTGCGATGTGCCCTCATACTTCTAGGTCAACTTTGCTCTTGCATCTGATTGGAATGTCCCATTCGGTGGATACAAGCAATCCGGTATTGGGAGAGAGCTCGGTGAAGAGGGAATTCACGAGTATGTCGCAACTATCGTGCTACAATGACCCAGTTAATGACGATCCATCTGTTTAGGTATACCCAGGTCAAATCCGTTTTTGTCAATCTTGGTATAAGGTTGTAATATCTCACCGTACATGAGATGTCGTGTTTGTTGGATTCCTACCTATTTCATATCGTCATTTCCCAGTACAACGTATATTCAATTGGGTTATGCTTTGATGCTTCGTGTGAACGAAAGCGAGGACGACTCGGGACTCGACCAGAGCTAATTTGACCATTTCTCTATAGCAAATACCGTCCCTACATCCATTTGTATCTCCCGAATTACAAATCCCACATATCCTTGCACACCAGTAGCGACATAGCAAAAGCACTATCTAACCACTGAAACGTCCTTTGAAGCGCCAGGACAAAATATAATCCCACCATAGACAACCGAAATGATGCAAACGAAGAGAAATAGGAATACACCGATACATAGCATATAGCGTGCATATATCCACAAAAAAAGAAAAACAATTCGCTCAACTCACAACCCATGTAAAATCAAAAAACCCATGTTACTCCTCTAAATCCTCCAATTTGGCTGTCAACCTCTGCCGAACGATATCTGCTACAGCAGGTCCATACACAGGTATAGAAGCTAGATCACATAAATGGCGCATCAGAATTGACAATTGCGAGAGGCCTTGGTGGTGGAGAGGACTTACTGCCGTGGAATTCTTCGCCGTAATGAACGCCCTGTATCATATACCAGGAGTTGTGATTGTGAGTAAGTGGACCGGAGAACGGAGGGGGTGGCTGACCTGGTGGTATGTCCCCTTGGGAAACGTCACAAGTGTATCGTTCCAGACTCCGTAATGCTATCGAAAAGTGAAGCCGACGCTTTAAGACTCGTCAGGTGAACAACGCGTACCTTGTGACCCATATTACGCGCCAACATCTCATAGTCAAATACATAACCTACAGAGTGAAGCGATGAGCGTGCCCGGCGAGACCGGGGGGTCCAAATGATGGAATAGGAAAACTTACCAGGAGGATAGAAGATCTCGATCAACGTCGAACGTGGAGTCGGAGGCATCCACAACGAATGCTACAGAAGCATAATCAGATAATGGCTTCAGAAAAAAGATACAGGTCGGTACTCACTGTCAATCCATTTCCATGCACGCCAACAATCACCTACACAAACACCAAAACCCCATCCCCAACCCTCTCCGTAAGAACCCTTCCAGACAACACACACAAAAAGGACAACTCACCGAACTGCTCGCAACCAAATCAATCTGCTCCCTCAACGACATCTTCTCCATCTGCGCCACATGGATCTTACACACCCCCTCGTCCTCCAACCTCTGCAGCGCAGCCACCAAGCCAATATGGTCGCTCTGCACCAGTCTCCTCCCCCCTCCCTGTCTCGATATATACGTCACAATTGGTTTCTCCGACACGATGGCCTTGGCTTTCGGCTTCGCGTTCGAGTTCGCGTTTCCGTGGCCTTGGGCAAAATTGGTGTCTGAAGGATCTGAGATGACGCTGACGGCACCCGTCTCGTGGTCCACGTCCCAGATGTAACCGAGGAAATTTCGGATCGTGGATTGACGGAGGGGTTCCCAGAAATGCGTGGTTGTGGGCGTGACGGAGATGGTGCCTGCTATCATCTTGTACCATTTCGATCCGAATGGGCTGTAGTAGCAATGGTAAATATAATATGTGCAGAGGAGTTGGGATTTGTGAATGAATAGAGTCATATATGGCGTTTCGTTGAGATAGAGAAAATGGGGAAATGGAATTAGAAGAAAAAAACGTACTGCTTATGCGCCGACTCGCGGTTGATGATCATAACCTTCTCAAACACAACCGTCGTGTGCATATCATTCAATTCGTTCCAGTAATCCGATTCTTGTATCGAGGCTGAAGGAAACGCGGCTCGCATCAGCGGGGCGGTGACGCCTGCTTTGTCGCGCCATCCTTTGTCTGCCTCAACGTTGGATCGGGCGAACTGTCAGGTGGCGATCGTGATTGTGACCGTGGTCATGGCAGGCGTGGTCGTGGTCGTGGTGACGAGGGTGTGGAATGTTGTTGTAGGAATGAGGTACGGAAAGACCAAGCAGAAAAAGGTGATATGCGGCGGTGGCGTGTCGTCGATTAAAGATGTGGGGGAGGGATGATCCGTGGAACCAGACCGACCGAGCGAATGGCGGCCATGAGTTACCGGACCTCATTTCCAGCTTTTGATTTGGCACTCACAGGGATGAGGAACCGGGCAGGCGCAGGTGGGTACTTTGCGCTCCCGTTGAACCCGTCCGTCGCATCGAACAGGGAGGCGTAGACTCTCCAGAGTCCGAGCATGATTTCGCCCCACCAATGGTAGAAGTGCTAATGTGGTGATCGAAATGGGATTGTCAGGTCACGTAAGTCAGCTGCCTCATGTTCTCCCACCAGGAACCCGAGAAGGAAAGGAGTGGGTGGGTGGCTAAGGGAGGGAAGGGGGGAAGAGCGAACGTACCCGTAGGAATTGAGGAGGATCGTAGATGATGATTGAGAAACCCTTTACGTTCATCGCACGAGACCCGAGGATTTGAGGAGCGTCTCTCGGATGAATGAATCGCAGTTCCTACGCAAAATCATGCACGAAAAACAGACGAGGGAGTGTGATTGACCGTCTCCACTGAGCCAATGCCTCGGAATGGACGAATGTCTCAACGCTACTCACTTGATCTGTAGGAGTCAAATCCAGCCCATGGCCCACCTCGAGCGGCTTGGAGAGGATATGCTGCTTGGGCGGAAACTTTCGCTCGTCCGAGGTGACAATGTAAAACGTCCCGTTCAATAGATACATCCTCTCGTACATCGTGAACCCAGGAACAAAGGGCTCCTTCATCTGCCCCCACCGCGATGTCAGCGTGACCTCGTTCCACATCGTCGTCTCTTGGTCAATTGCGACCGGCACATCGTCGATGTCATCGTAGGACTCTGGGACGAGACTGAAAGCGTCCGATGGGTGTAGTGGTTGCTGTAGTTGTGATTGTTGGTGCGTGCCCCAGAGAGGCTGGTTGTATCCGCCCGAGCGCCGTGAATGCAAGAGAAGGAGAGAGAAGAATACGATGATTGCACATGCGATTACGGGTTTTGAAGTTCTCCCAAACCCGACGGTGAGCATTTTGTTCGGGGTCGTGTCTGAGTTGTGTCGTCTTCCTTCGTCGGTCCGCCAGAGTCCTGAGCCCAAAGTCCAAAGTCGAGGTCGAAGTCGAGGTCGAAAAACAAGACGAGAAGAGAGTAAAAGGGGCTCAAGAAGCGAACAGGCAAATAGGCACACAAGAAAGAAAGGGGGTAACAATTTTGAACAATGTCAGCCCTCCAACGCTTTCCCCTGGGCCTTGTGAGGCGAAAAGGTTAAATGGCAGGGCAGGTCAGACCGTGAGTTTTTTCTGGCACGCCCATGGTTCGTTTCGGAGCGTTCGGCGTCAAGGTGCATCAGCATCCCTTGCCCTCTGTCCCGGGAAGGTTTTGTCGTGTGCCTTGGTTGACGAGTGCCAAGACCACCTTTATCGATGCTACTTACCCCACACATCGTCCACGAAAACACTGGAGTTCGTCCAGCAGATGCATTTCTGGCGTAGTTCCTTCTAAATCACCAGAAGGGCGTGACAGCCAAGGTTGCACATGGCGTCCAAGGTTCAGGAAACGTTGTGATGCCAAGTTGCGTGATGGAAGCGCTCTTTGGGCACTGAAATGGATCAAGAACACGTCGAATCCTGGGTCACTTGAGCAGCAGGAGACAGGGATCAGCGCGCCAGATGGTCGGCGGAGGCATTTATAGCTTGTTTTCCCACACCACCACTAACACCCAGCACGACGACGGCGTCCAGCAGAACCCAGAGCTGGCCCAGCACGGCGACAAGACAACCCCACCGAACTCATTGGAGCGTCATGGGCGCCATTCCCAACAGCGATAGAGACGGTCCAGCCGACTGAATTGACACGTGAACAGACTCTCACTATCAAGGTTCCGAAGCGCGGGCTGGGAAGTCCAGGCACTCCAGAGTTTGGCGTGCGACCATGTTGTTCTCTTATCTCGCCCACCGTAGGGCCTGGTGAGTCCCACTCCGCTCTGGCTAAAGTATGTCAGACTGACCAGCGTCGTCAACGTTGATGTGGGCTACAACTATACAGTCAAGTCAAACAAGAAGAACGGCGCCAACGAATCACCAGTTTACCCTCCATCTACCATCAACCGCTCACTCGACAGGACAATACCATCCTCGACCGGCCCATTTCAAGTCTCATTGCAGATGTTCAAGCCGACAAGCTCGAGCCGTTGGACATCCTCCATGCATACGGGAAGAAAGCGCTCAAGGCGCATCAAGAAACCAACTGTCTCACGGAGATTATGATTGGAGCTGCTGAAGGTTGGGCAAAAGCGTGTAATCGCAAGGGTCCACTTGCTGGTGTTCCGGTTAGCCTCAAAGACGTAAGTCTCCCCCTTTCTCTCACACCCATGGTCAACGCGCATATACCCACACCACTCAACCCCCATAGACCGTTGGCGTATCAGGCTGGGACAGCTGCATTGGCTACTCCTCCTGGGTCAACAAACCCCTCGCGAAAGACTCCGCCCTAGTCCGACTCCTCCGCGACGCCGGCGCCGTCCCCTTTGTCAAAACCAGCATCCCCATCACCCTCCTCTCCTACGAATCCTCCTCCGACGTCTTCGGTCAAACCACCAATCCGCACAACAAGGCCTACTCCCCAGGCGGTTCTTCCGGGGGCGAGGCCGCCCTGCTCGCTTATGGCGGCTCGAGAGTCGGCATTGGCACCGACGTCGCCGGGTCCGTTCGCGTGCCTGCGCATTATTCTGGGGTATACTCCATCAAAGCGTCGGTTGGACGGTTTGTGAGGATGGGAAGCGCCACCAGTATCCCTGGGCAAGAGGGCGTCACGGCCGTGTACTCCCCCATGGCCAGGACGCTGGAGGACCTAGAGACGTTCTGGAAGGGAATATTCGCGATGCAACCGTGGAAATACGATCAATCGGTGGGGTGCCTGTGTGATATAATTATTCAAATCCCAGATTGCCTAACTTGGATTGGACAGTGCCTCCCTATTCCGTGGAGGGAAATTCGATTGCAAAAAACGTTGAGGTGGGGCGTGTTGTGGGACGACGGTAATGTATCGAGAACACGGCTGTGGATACAGTTTGCCCTAACGTGTCTATGCTCTAGGCGTTGTTCAACCGTCTCCCGCGTGCAAACGTGCACTCGAGATTGTAGTTCAAACTTTGGCAAAGAACGGACACGAAATCGTCGAGATGTATGTTTAGCGTTGCCATTCATTCTACCTGCACTGAGCCCTCCCTACGACAGCCACCCTCCCGACCCATACGAAGGATTCAAAATCGGATCTCAACTCATCCTCGCAGACGCAGGTACACCCCTCGTCCTTCCTTTCCTACCGCCTACAATAGCTAATCGATGTTTTCTCCTCTCCGCCATCAGCTAAAACCGTAGCCTCCCCAATCTACTCTTTCGAATTCACAGACCCAGGCGTCGTCCAAATCCTCAAGCTCTTCTCCCTCCCTAACTGGCTGCACAGGCTCTACGTCTGGTACATCCGGTACATCCGACGGGACGAGGTCTACGCCGGCGTCGTGGAGGGGCTGAGGGAGAAGAGTGTGGCGGAGTTTTGGGCGTTGATTGCGAGGAAGGAGAATTATAAGAACCGGTGGTTCGAGGTGTGGAAAGGGGAGGGGAGCTGGACTTTATTTTGACGGTGCCGAACGCGTTCCCGGCGTGTCCTCATGGCGGGATGAGGGATGCGTTCTCGGCGTGTGGATATGCGTTTTTGTTCAACATCGTAGGTTCCTCTGCTCCATTCCCTTTCCTCCTTCGCTCATCCCTTCTCTCTCTCCCTCTCGCGATTTTTGTTATAGCTCGATTACTCCGCCGGCGTACTCCCAATAACCAAAGTCGACTCCAAACTCGATGGCTTGCCACAGACACAGGGCCGGACATTCAAACCGCGCAATGCCATCGAAGCGGGAGGATACAAGACTTACGACCCGGTCCAGATGGACGGGCTGCCCGTCGGCGTGCAGATTGTCGGGAAGAGGCTGGAGGAGGAGAAGGTCATGGAGGGGATGAAGCTGGTCGAGAGGCTGGTGAGGGAGGGTGGGGGTGGGTACGAGCTATTGAGAGTTTGATGGGTTTTGTGAATGCATACCAAGGGTTTGCTCTGTTGACTCGGGTGCCGGTTATTGAATGTATTCGTATCCCATAGCTCGAAGGTTTCGGTGCTCGTTGCTGCGCCTTCGGATGAGGTGGGATTAAAAACACTCCATGGTGTTCAGCAAGCACAAGCTGATCACGGCAGATGGGCTTGGGCGATTGGTGCCAAAGCACAGGTGTCTATTTGAGGTCTGCGTTGTACCACGAGGTATATGGGATGCTCCATCGTGCAGTGACACCAGCACCTTCGTCTTACCTGCTGCCTCGCACTCACGCCAGGCTTCACGTTCTGTTCTATACTTCAGGTCGATTTTTTTATCTTGATTGTCTTGTGTGGTACGTCTGAGGCCAGGGAGAAGGGCCATATCCTATAGGGCCCTTTCTACAGGTTATAATCCCTTCTTTCTACCTGTGAAGGCACTTCTATCAGGTAGCTTATCCCTAGCGTAAGCATGGCACTATTTTCTCAGTGGTGTTGAACATGTCACAATAAATGACATGCTTTATAACTCGGCTGAACACGACATAGCATTCAAAATCACTTGAACACTGTAACTCTGCCTGAAATCACGTTATGGCGTGTTGGACTTGTCATTCTGTCTCATCCTGTGCCTATGCGAACTTGAATAGTTACAGTTTAGGTGCATAGCACAGTGAAATAAAGGTCAATCTACAACCTGCCGCGACCAACTTGAAAGCTCGAAACAGGTTGAGGGAACAAACTTGAATGGTTCCATCTGTGGCCTCCTCAGAACCCAATAGCTCCCTTCGTGCACTACCCACTTCTCTGACCCCGGTGGGATATCTTTCCTAGCACTCCCCGCAATTTCCTCTGAGGACTTGTACTCTCTCGCTGGATTGATTTGAAGACCATCCTGTCCATAAGCAGCGTGGAACTGCCATCCAAAGAGTTTGTTAATCGGGATGTGGTCCCTCAGGTTGTAGAAATCGAGCGGGTAGCGACGGGTAGATGCCATCCCACCCGACCAGATCCGGATTGCAATGTGGGATTGGGGGATGATGTACATCTGCATGTCGTCGCACTCGCCGGCGGGATCAAGTTGGCGTGGCGCTCGACAGCGCGGCTGGGGCCATGTCGGCGCGTGTGTGGGAATCCCTTGACATAAAGCTAAAGTCTGACCTGCAGGTAGCTATAGTGTGCGTTTGCACCGTCACCACCACCACCTGCTGGCTCTCAGTCACGCCAGGGCCCAGGATTTACATGCAGCTCTACGATTTTGACCTCACCATTGATTTATTTCCTTCTTTTCATCTTGCGTTAAGCGTCTGAGGCCAGGTAGAAGGGGTCATAACCTATAGGAAAATCCGACAGGTTATGGGCCCTACTGGCCTAAGGTACCGCTATCAGGGTAGCACATCTGCATATGCTTGCAGTAGTGTTGTAGACATGACCTGATGTCAGACACAGGGGATTGTGTAGTTCACCTTTTTACTGGCTATGCACTAATAAATGGATTTATGCAATAGATTTCTGTGTAATGGACCAATCTACCTTAAATCCCAGCTTGGTCTTTAGCGTTTGTCGTTGTAAGCTCAGATGCGATGCAGATTAAGCCTCTAAAACGTACTGGTCGAGAAATATGTGTGATATTGGATGCACTAACTGTTGTTGTTGGTTTAGTCTGGGCTATGCGCCTGTAGGATGACTTTGCTTGGTGAGATTGACAAAGGTTGTGCGGCTCCACTGCAATACTACTAGTCCCCGGGTTGCCCTTGCAACCCAACTCCGTACTTTGGCAAGCATCACCCGAGTTGCTGGTAATGCCTCCGACAACATCAAATATAACAAAAGACCCCAGCTTGGGATCACATCGAGCGTACAAGCTCGTTCTGGCTGATGTTTAGACCGCGCTGCACCTCCGGGCCGCGTGTGACGATGACGGCCTTCGTGACTGTGACAGAGAGGATCTGTAAGCCATCCGCACCGCACGTCTGCCACTCACCCACCACTCAAACCTCGTCCCGCCGTCGTTCTCCTCAACCCGTCCACCTCTCCGAGTACCCCTTTGTTGGCTTGCTCACCTGTGTCGACCTGCTCGTCTCTTTGCAAGCTTCCGGCGTTCTAGATTCAAAACTTGAAAGGCGCTTAACTGCAGAGCTGTTCGAGGATTGCTGTGAATTGAAGGAAGAACGACATGGCTTCTGCATACTATGAGTTTTATAGAGGGTCGTCGTATGTGTACCTTTGACTATTCTTCGCGGTGGAGGATCTATCGTTCTCTTTCCTTCCCGTCTGGTCATCGGCCATGGGAAGGAGGAGCCTCATGCTCTCTTTTGTTCTCTGCCTTTCATGGGTGGTCGAGTCTTTGAACCTTCATCGTGCAGAATCGGGATGGCGTTGACGGACTCGTTGGATGAGCTGATTACGAGTGGGGCAATTACACCTCAGTTAGCTATGAAGGTCCTACAGCAGGTGGGTTCGCTTTCGTTTCTCTGTTTAGTAATGTGGTGCTTGGCTCTCCATTCTGGTTTTCTCCTCCGATTTCGTTGCTTATCCTTTCGTGCTCCTTGTTCTACCCCTTGGCCCATGGTCATGGTTTCCTACGTCCCGCATGATGACTGCTTCGGCCTGCGGTCTATCGAAACACCGATGAATGATGCTGATGATCTTCGCCACTCCACAGTTCGACAAGTCGTTAGCCGACACAATGGTGAAGCAGGTGAAGACCAAAACCACCCTCAAGGTGAGCCAGCGTGCATTCCGTGTGTCGCAGCATGAGTCATTAACGCAACCCCTTCTCCACATTCACCCACACCCAGGGTCACTTGCACACGTACAGACTGTGCGATGATGTATGGACGTTCATTGTCAAGAATGCCTCGTTCAAGATGGAGTCGAACGAAATGGTGCCGGCGCAGAGGATCAAGATCATCGCTTGCAAGAACGGTGATGCCATCGAAGCTGGAAAGAAGTAATATTTTTGGTGGGTTTCGCAGTTCTACTCGACATGAATGCTTGTCCTAATTGCTTTGCAGTCGAATATCGCCCCATGGTACATAGTGCTCTCAAATGCCTCGTTCACTCATTTAATTCGCAAAGGTTACATTTTCTCGCACTCTTTCTTCGCACTGTCCATCCGCATCAGTATTACCCCTAATTCGTATCCACACCCCACCGTTTCCCCTCCTATCCCCTAATCGCCATCTACGACTTGTTCCTGTGCATCGTTGTTTTTCAGACTTTTCTCGTTGTAGAGAGAAAACTCATGTATCATCTTTTCTTAAATCTGCTCATGAGCGAGGTCATGAATATGGAATAGAGATCCAGATTACTATCATCATCTGTCGGCGCTGTGATTCTTTGTTGTTTTTTTTTGCTTCTGGTATGGTTGTAAGCCTTTGAGTTGGTAAGTTGAGTGGGGACTGGGAATCGGCTGACTTTTTTTCAAGAATTATTGCTCCATCGTGTTCAAAGGCTAAAGTTAACTCCAACGTTCTCGAGTTGCCACTCTATAGCTGCTTTCCGGCCTTCTCGCTTTGCTCCATTGCGCGATACCTTACACGGCAAATCGCCTTGGAGTCGCATGGACATGCCTGCTGGTGGCCACGCCGCCACGGGTATGAATTTACACCCATATCTCTGAATAACAGTGTGCCACCCACATCCCGTCCACTTTCCTTCCTTTCACTTCGGAGTGCCCATCGTGCGGGTTGCACAACCACAACAACTGTGCTCTCTATGCGTTCCCTGGTTGCTCTACCTTATTTGGTGCATATATGCACACGCAGCCAAGGGTGATTGTCAGACGATGTGGCATATGTGGTTGTGACGCTGCGCGGTTCTCTTGTTCGTAGTATAGTGCCTGACATATGTCCGGCACTTTGGGTGGACAGGAAGGATACTGAAGCGAATACGGGATCAGTATCTTAACTCCTCCTGTCCGACGGACTATGGATCATGTCCGAATAATATTCTGCCTAACCTATTGATGTCAGCACCCTTTCGAATGTTAAGATTAGCTTTTTATTTCGCTTTATTGTATTTTAGGTAGCTTTGGATGTCGTTTGACTCCCGGAGCTCATTGATGGTTACCTAGAGAAGGAATCTTTCCTGTATCGGTACGCCTCGAGACGTTATTGTGTTTTTGATCCCGATAATTTCGTTCGTTCTATCCCATATGTTGGACAGGCGGGAGGCGGATTTTGTGCTGATTCTCCTGTGGTTGCTTGCCACATGTTCTGCGACGAGTTTCGCCCTCCGGCTGCGAAACCGGGCTACCTGTCTCTGCCTAGCATAATTTGATTTTTCTGAGCTTTGACACGAGCAAAATAGTGGCAACGACTGGCCACATCTGTGGACTGAGCTCACAATGCGTATCACCATGGAAAGATGTGGCAGTCAACCGCGATCCTACGCAATGTGGCACGCAGCCTACAACATAAATACGCATGTGGGGGACTCAATCGCCCCACCCAGTACATTCGTCGAGACGTACCCGTCATGAGTAACTCTCAAAGTGCTCAGCCATCTTGCCAATGCCCGTCCAGCAAGGAAACACAGACGAAGCAGGAAGAACCTCGCTTGGATGAATCTCTCCCGGACGAATCGGCAGAGATAGAGCAAGATCTCCGTGATACGCACAGCCGCGTATCCTTTGAGGAGATTCCCCCTGGGTACAGCTCTACCGTCAATCCTCGCCACTGGTCACAATCACCCATCGTGCTCGCCCGATTTTCTGGGAACCAAGATACGCCGCCCTTATATCATGAACTAGAAACTAGGTTTAGACATTTACCAACCCGTCCTCCAGTGCAGTTTGGGGATTACCTAGAGCGCAAATCGGTATTCATTGTCGACAACGGCACTGATTATACAGGAATTCAAGGAAATAGGGAAGGCAAGATGTACCATGTTGCGTACCTCATGCAGAGGAATGTCGTGGCGCGGTTAGGACCGGTTTTTAATCAAAAAGAGGCACCGACAGCAAATCAAGTCTCGTCCACATACAAGGTAAAAATTTTTGCTAAAGCCTCTTTCGAAACTTTGTAGCTCATGCATACCGTTTATTAGGAGGATTTCGGTCCTGAGGATTTATTCTTGGCGCCACTTCTCTACTGCACGTCTTGCTTCCTACCATTGGATGCCATAAGATGTAAATGGTATATTCCACCACCAGGCAAATTCATATATCCACAAATTTATGAGTTCTTCCCGGATCCTTATTCCGGATGCGTTGATGCGGCTGTGTATTTACCCAACATCAAAAGCCATGTATCCATGCCCCGTGCTCCCATCGTAGTTCAAGTTAGACATGGCTCAAACATCAATTTGAGAGTGGTACGCAACTTCCGCTTGTTGTTTCTCATTGTCCTTGACTCATTCTAATAGCGAGACGAGAAAAACACGGGGTATCGACCGGTCATACACATTCGTATATCTATCAAGATCGGGAAAGTTCGGCTTACATTGCCTGACTCCTTCGAGGGCATTGTTCAGGTATGCACGATTGAGGATTTATCCAAGAGAGAAGCATTAGACGATATGCACCAACAATTGTACGAGGGAGAGGAAGAGAAAATATTCACAATAGGGTGCGTTGACCGAGGCCAGAAACGTCCTTACGATACAGCCATCGTCACTTTTGCGAAGGGAGGGGAAGTGACGATTCACCATTGTGAGTATTGGCTATACGCTTAGTGCTGAGATCCAGCTAACATGCCCACGTATACTCATGTCGGTTTTCGTGTACAGGGTATCTCCGCTGATGTCGTTTGAAGATTTGTCTAAAGCACCAGCGTAGTTAGTGTAGGACTTACACGGACAGCAGCTATGATGATTTGTACCCAATAAACCACACAACTCAGTGTTTGCAGCGAAGAAAGCCTTGGCAATCCAAATAAGGCACATTTTTAGCACTTCGACGGTGCCCGTGGACGGTTGCACGGCTTAAACCTACCTTTCTCCATCACCCGTGGGAATGAGCCCTACTATTATCTGCTATGTCTTATGCCTCCACTTTTACGCCGCGAAAAATGAATGGCCATTCGGCTCAGGCATATAAAAATGATTGTAGTCTGCTATTCGATTGACTGATGCCTGCTACAGTATGGTGTCGTACAGGCGACCAACCAATGGTTGCCGGAAGGATAAGCTGATGACTCAAGGAGAGCAATAAGATCCCCGTCACCGAGATTCACTCTACGTGGCGCAATGGGCGAGATTCTTCCTTGTTTGGCCTTCTAAACTTGAAAGAAATGCCACTAGTGAACAAAAACTATCTTTCCATGAAGCACGGCAACAAAAGCAGTGTATATTGCATTCTCATCCATACTTCCTGTAGACATCATGGGTACTTCATCAAGCACATTATGCCGCAACAAACACACAAATGGTGATTGTCGAGCACAAGAGAAATGTGCCCCTGGCGAAGTAAACGGCCAACCTGACGAAATGTCCAAATTAACTACCTCCCAACACGGAGTCCACCAAGACCCATCAGGGCCACCGACGTACCCTGGGGATTATGATTTCGAAGTGCCTATTACCACTCCATCTCCTGAAAGCAATTCACCCTCGGATGAGCAACCACCAGCATATAGGGATACATGTACCCAAGGCTCGCATCGACACGCCTCTTCTTTCTGGAGAGGAACACAACTTTGCACAAAAGCTGTAGGAGGTACATCGACTACAAGCAGTATGCATGCAGAAAATATTCAAGATGCTCGACACTACACTTCTTCAAGCACGAGAAATAGTACCCATTGTGCATGCATGCAGCAAACAAACACGGCGGCTATCCATGGCACCAATGAGGTACAAATAGGAAGCAGAGTGTTCTCTCAGGCAACAATCGCAGTGAGTATCCTTTCAAGAACGCCCCTGATTTACAACAATTGCTGAAATAGTTTCTACGTGGTTCAAAAGCACGCCACTCTTGAAGAGATGCAGGTCCCTTGTTACTCAAATCATTCGGAGTCCATGCGAAGTCTTGGCAATTTCAATAAGAAGTACGCCTTGTATATCCAGGAAGGAAGCAAGGAAACAACCTCCTCTCCCAGAACACTCAATCTCTCGATGGAAATGGGAAATATCAATGCTATTGTTGCACTGCCAACTGTAGAAGAGGCTTCAGGTTCCAGTAAGTACTTCCCTCCCATTATACTCAATATCTCTCTACACGCTGGGAATTTGAAGCTTAATGTGGTATGGAATATCTATTCAGAGTAGCACTCCATACACAACTAACATACTGCATCCCTTCAGTCCCATGCACAGGATAAACTCCGACCAGCGGTACACATAATTGCAAAAGTGACTTTCGGCAACATTGAGCTCAGATTACCCGACTCTTTTAGTGGGATTCTCACATTCCTTGGGCCTCAGGATAGAGAGGTCACGGCAAATGAGGTCTTCCGTAGAATATCTGGAGACGACGAGACAAAATTCGAGATAGGACGTGCAGTTGGTGTCCAAGAAGGCAGTGAATGCGACATGGTTACTGTGTACGTCCCGATTGGTCACATATCTATTTTCTATCGCAGCGGCAGGCTCGATATAAGGCAAAGTCCAATTGATTCAGGACAGGAGGTTCAACGAGAACTGGCAGGAACACCGCATAATATACTTGGTCGGAACCTCAACATCACGGTGAGGGGTGGTGTCCACTATAACCGAAAGCATTAGTATCATACGATAGCTTCAGTTATTCGAGGTATATATGGATTTCAGGCACTGTCACGAGAAATAATTATTTTCTGCTATTAGGATCGTGACTGTGATACTACCGTAGCAATTTTTCACACAATTGTTGCAGTGCTCAGACTGGTGAAGAACAAAAATTATTTGCTCATGAAAGTTCAAGATGCACAGCAACAAAAGTGGCGTAGACCACCTTTATTATATAGGGTGCCTCGTGGCCTGAGAAGGGTACATAATTAGCGGGGCACACTAGTAACTAAATTTTTCAACACTTTCATTCTCACTTCCTATAACCACCATGTGTATCTCACCAGGCAGACCAAGTGCCATAAAGCCTCTAGCTAATGCACATCGACCACAGGAGAAGAAATACACCCCTGGCGGAGTAGAAGATCAATGTGACGATGCACCCGTGTTGACACCACAGGGTCGAGAACAGTGACCCTCAATGAGATGCGAAAATATGATAGCACACTGTATATCTTGCTCCATTTCGTGCTCCATTTCGCATAGGTAAATCCACTCGTCACTCGTCGGCACATCCAATAAGTTGCCGATGATGAATCCCCTCTTAGGACCAGGCGGAACAGGTCGCCTCCTCTGCCTCTTGCAAAAGTTATACAAGAACAGAAGACCAAGTAACACGGCCACTGTGTGCATATGAGGGGAGTCAAAATGAAGTTGCGGCGTGGACTCCTCCAATCTCATGTTATACATAGGTTTTAAGTAGGCAATGGGCGTTGTGAGATTAGAAAATGTGTGACGACTTGCCTTGTCGTGATGTACCAAGGGAGGAGTTAGCCTATAGGCGCTTTCACTTATGACCGAATGTTGTGGCTGGGCAGCATCTGGTGTCGTCACGTGGTTGAGCGCTGGCGCGTCACTTGTGGCTCGTGTGGCTAGCCTTGGACCATCACTCCCCGTCACCATCATGTCCGCGAACCCAAACACTTCAGTCAAGTGAGCCCTCCTCGTTCTCGCAAACGATTCTTGATCCGACTCGCTGCAATGTCAGTCGCCCCACAACGCCGCCAGCCCAGGGCGAACCACTCATGTAATTTCTACTCAAGAGCACAGACCAAGCCGCTTACTTTCATTAGTCAGGAAACGCCTCGCTCAATACGCTCCGATGCTCAGAAGCTCGACTTGACAAAACTCCGGCCACAAATCGCATTGGAGATGGATTCGGAGATGGTCACCTGCGACGTCCTCACTTTCCAAAAAGCTTACCTCCCCTTTACACCATCCAAGACCGATGTCGACAACTGCCTCAAGTTGTTGGAGAGCGCGCATCTTCTCCAAATGAACCCTCCCCGCTGGACTAAATTTCAAGACTCCCCATCCCGGATCAATGGTCTTGAGTCAGGTGTATTCGCTCCATTAGTTGACATCTGTGTCGCGCTGGAAAAATACAATTTCGTCGGGGAAGGCTCGCATGACAGCACCAGAAAGCCTCGTTTTTCGTACACGCAAGACTCCAATCGCCAAACCGCGTCCGAAATACCTGGATCAAATCATAAGATCGACGCCTTCTTCAAGCCTTACGATTATACCAACCGGATAGTCGAGAATGGACAGTACGTCACCAGTGCTGTGGCTGCTATTGTGGAGCTTAAGAGGCAGAAAGGTGAAGCGGATATATACGATGTGAGTACGATATCAATTAATGTTCTATCTCGCCATCGATGTCCTTTAGAATCGCTTGAAGGTGCTCGCCGCTGCCAATCATGTAATGAATGACGACCCAAGACGCATGTTCACATACGGTGTATGTTTTTTTGCATGTCTTTCGGCTTCCTTTTCCATTTAAACAACAACTAGATCACAATTGAAGATGAGTCGGTATCTTTATGGTACTTTTCTCGGTCACACTCTGCAAAATCGTATTCGTTCAATTTCATTCAGGTATGCTCATCCATTTACTCTTCAAACCGCCTCATGATGCGTTCTTAGGAATGCGAAACCTTTGTATCCGTTCTCCTCTCCTTTATATTTGCTACAGAAAAAGAGATGGGCTTCGATCCCTCAATAGATCGACACGACCAGGATGAGAAGATTTTCTATGTCATCGAAGTTGATGGTCGATACTTCAAGACGCAACGAACCATTTCCGAGTATCGATCCCTATGCATCACTGGTCGCATGACGCGCGTCTGGGAAGCCATAGAAGTCGAATCACGCACCAATCCCAAGGATAAGGAGGGTGCATTGCCTGTGGCACTCAAAGATGTATGGCTCGACGCGACAGCCCAAACAGAAAAGGAGATCCAACAGGCGATTTTTGCGGATATTGAAAGCTTCGCTTCTCAATTGAACGAACCGAACTCCGAGGACCCGCCAGAATTCACCCATTTCAACGACGAAATGAAGACAAAGGTCCGAGACTGCCTCCAAGGCGGGGCATACAAGAGGTATTTCCTTGATATTATATGCGATCAGCGAGGAGCAATATCAAAGACCGTCCCAACCTCCGCTCGACCACAGAGAGGTCTTTTCACCCTTCCATCTACCCCATCCCGGCAGCAGTCGCGGGTGAGCAATGCGGACCCTACTCGAGGATCAGCCGAACCTATTCGTCCTGTCAGCCATCCCTTGACATCTCGTCCATCCCCATCCCAACCCCGGACCTTTGCCAATAAGCGCCAGTATCGCGTCGTCTTTAAAGAAGTATGCGAGTCTCTGCATAATCTCAAGACATTTCCCAGGTTGTTTGAAGTATTCCTTGAATGCCTAACTGGTAAGCATTGCATCCCGTATCTCTTGATACAACAACTTGCTCACCGCATTCAGCACTCCAACTACTGTATTGCGCCCACTGGGTGCATAGGGACATAAGTTCAGGCAATGTGCTTTGCTACGAACGTGATGATGGTCTGCTGCATGCCATACTAGGAGATTTGGAGTATGCGAAAAAATTCCTTTCCGGGACAGGGGGCACTGATCCTAAAACGGTGAGCATGTACGTGATGATATGCTTCGGACTCTCATCTTGCACAGGGTACACCCTTTTTCATAGCCTTGGAAATTCAGACTTCTATACCTTTCAATACACCACCACTTATCCCTCCCTACTCGCCTGCAGTACAATTACAACGCACTGTTCGGTATAATTTTGAGCATGACCTAGAATCTCTCTGGTGGCTTTCACTGTGGTTTCTTACTGCTCGAGTGGATTACGAACCATGTCAACAATTTGTTTCCTCTGTCTTTGTCAATTCCTTTGGAGGTTATGAAGCCCGACTTTCAGCATTCAAGAATCCCCTACCCGGCGTACTCATCCTCCATCCAGAACTTCAGAATCTTGCCGACGCCATCGATAGAGTGCGTGCACTTTTGTATGACGCTTTCTACAGGCGCTCTGGTGCAGGTCTGGAGGAGGATATCAAGACCTACTCTAAACCCTATGCAGACATGCACTATTATCTGACGCAAGTCCTCACTGATATATCACCCAAGGCACCACCATTACTCGAATCTTGGACCAGCCAAGGAAGACCGGTTTCCACAACTGCTCCACAACGGAAGCGCCGTCGCTCTAGGAATGATGGCGACGAATATCAACCGGGATCGGATGGAGGCTCTGATGGTTTGGAGATATCTGAAACTCGCAGCAAGGCACTGAAGGTTAGTAGAACAAAGTAGGTTCTAGTATTGTCAATATACAGTGCATAGCCGTAGCACATACAATTTGTTGATTCTATTTATTTGTGAACTTTGCCTCTCCCTTTTCATTTGTTTAATAAGCCCACACCACCATGTGAAGTATACACACACTCAGGCCACAGATACCATTAATTGCTAAGGTACATGCAAATGAACATGCACCATGTGTTCATTTTGCAGATGTACAAGCTATAGCTTCATAGAATGTCATTGTGATCATAAAGCTAAATGAAATATTGAGGGCAACCTCCTATATACATCCATCTTCCACTTCCATTTTTTGCATTAATATTCTTTATCACCTTGCTTTTCTTGTTTCTTGGAACTCTCTCACTTAGTGAACAGTCTGAGAAAAACATCAGAGAGTTTCTACTATTCATTGGCACAACTAATATTGTTATGGCTGGATTGTTATTGAACCATGCTGTAGGTAACATTGCTTCTAAGTATTATTATTCTAATATGCTAGTATGTAACATAACAAAATATTGAATACAATAACATTGAGATCTATATATGATACACACAGATTTTTTTTCAATATTACCTTTCTATTATTTACTCTAATTATATATATATATATATATTAATTAAACCAAAAAACAGGTTTAGAGGATTAATGCACCTGTTGGCATGCTCTAAAAATTGATTGATACTCAAAAAGTGCCCACATCAAAAATTTATTCAAGTCCTTACTTCCTTGAGGGAAGGAAATTGTTATATCTAAGTTCTTGCTTGGATATAGAAAAGCCCTTACAGTACAGTAGTCAATGTGCCACCCAACAGGCTTTCTAAGCTGTGGTTTAAGTCCACCAGGCTGCAAAATATTTGTGAACAGGTTCTCAAGCTGATGAAATACATGGATACAACTTATGTATCCTATTTCTCCAGAGAATATCATGAATAATAAATGGATAATCAATAAAATATAGCCTTCTTTATAAACATTATATCTTGATAATTCATATAAAGAATAGTATGGCATCGTAGAATCTATGATTTGACACAGAAAATAATGGGCTCATGGTTCACTAATGAAGCACCTCTCTAACCTGACCACTATATATTTTCGGTTCTCGGCCGATGGCCGCACCGGCGGAGTACGTCGGACTCTGAAAGGATCAGGGGTCAGAACGCCAGACCGGCCAGCTGTTGACAGCCCTTGCCCATACCTAATATCCGTTCCCTGTCCCATTTCCCTCCCATCCTTCGTCTCTCCTTCAATGTCAACGCTGGATAACATCAATATACCCGACCTTTCTGAACTACCAACTGCGAGAACCCTAACGGACGCACGGCAGGTGTTACACACTATCGAAGATGCCGTCACAACCTTAACAGCCCAAATTGAAGATCGGGAAGCCATACTCGCTCGAATTATACGAGAATACAAGGAAGAAATACACAAGCTTCAAGAAGAGCGCTCGTTACTCAAAGAGAAGGCCTATAAAACGAGGGCATATCTGAGTCCTATCAGACGTCTACCGGCAGAGCTATTGGGGGAGGTATTCCTCTGGCTATTCGAAGAATACCCATGCAGTTCTTGGGTTATGGCTGCGGTTTGTAGGTCTTGGAGAGTGTTGGCGTTGGGGATGCCTAGATTGTGGTCCAAAGTAAGTTTTTTCTGGATGCACCATCCCTTCTTTCCTCCATAACCAGATTTGGTATGGCACCACGCGTTCACCGCTTGTTATTATGTATCCCTTGAGGGTTGGGATATATTCACAAGCTCCTTTTATGTTAATGGGATCTTTCTTGGATGGAGCCTGCGAGGACTTGTCCGCGAGCGACGTGGGTGGATCATGGCCGCGGGAAGTCATTTTTGCGATGCTGGCGCGTGCGATTGCATGGCGCTCATTTGGATGGCCCTGTTGCTCACCTAAAAATGCTGAGTGGGGCATTAGTTCTCGATTAAGACGTGACTATTGAAGGTTGTGGTCATGCGCTTTCGAGGGTTCGGTGATTATGTGGAAGGATCCCTTTATCTCGCCACATTCATGAAGGGTTTCTCTCAAAAAGGCTGGGTGCTACCCATGTATGGCCCTGGTCTTCTTTTTCTGCTCAGCTCAGTCGCAGAGCAGTCGTTCTTTGCGGAACCGTCGATCACTGCACCAATCCCTTCATTACCCCAAAGTTTTACTGACCCCTTGTTTTACTTTAACAGATTCGATTGGTCACTACCCCTCATTCATCCCCTGATACAATACGACTATGGTTGGAACGTTCCGGTGACAGCGTTCCTCTAGATATAGAGATATTTCTCCGTGTGGGTAATACTAAACAGTCTTCAAGTGACTCTACCCTTGCACGACATAGGCGTCGACGCTCAGGTTCACCTCTTTCCCCATTGCCATGGCCACTCAACCACCCTAATCACGGCACAGTACACGTGAATCACCCTCATATCCCTCCTCCCGCTCCCCTTCCGGGTCTGGCCCTAATTCCACCTGCACAAACACCATTAATCGTCCCCACATCTCCTGCAACTACAGAATGGACTGCTGTAGGACGCCAGTCTCACGATAAGACCTCTACAACGTCAAAAACTCTCATGCATTGGGGTCATATTGTCTTTTTCTATCTGGTAGAGCAGATGCACCGATGGGAACGCTTCATTTTTAGATTTGACAAGATATTCAGCTCAATACGGGCACTGCGGTCAATTAGTGGTAAGCCTGGCACTGCTCACTTAGACTGAATGGCGCGTTATGTCTATCATCATGCTAATACCATTTCCTTTACTTGCTTCTTGTTTCCATAACCAAGGCCCTGCACCTCTTTTGAAGGAATTCGAAGTATCATGTGCCGAGGCAGGCTATTACCCCGAAACCTGGAGCTGGTTGCCAAACGATACCACCGTGACCGCGGCCATACTACCTCAGCTTCGAGGACTAACCCTCCTGTACACCCCTTTCGACTGGTCTTCGGGAACACTTCGCACAGGTCTTACTGTACTCAATCTCCGAGCGCTGCCGAATTGCCACTTGCCCTTGGATCGAATCCTCTCTATCGTAGCGGCCAACCCATCCCTTCGCAATCTATCCCTTTACTTTGAAAATGTTCTTCCAGCTATCCTACCGCTCTCCCAAACGACTTTGACAAACCTACAATCATTTAGTATCGGCGGTCACTATCACCTTACCCAACTCATAGACACCCTCACCCTCCCTGACCTTCGCGCTCTTAATTTTGACATCGACGCTCGTGATGCAATGGAAGACATCATAACCAACCTCCTCGCCCGGTCTCAATCGCCTCCGCTGGCTCACCTGTCAATTGGCTATACCTCCGCGTCGTCTGGTCCGGCTTTCTACATCGGCCAAGTCTTCGTCGTGGTCTCCTGGCCTACTCTTCTTAGCGATCTTCCACACCTCAAAAGTTTCCACATCGGAGGAACACCCCTTGAAGCGTTAGCTATGGCATTGGGATCACCGGACGATGAAAGTAATCACATCGACTCGTGGAACTGTATGAGGTTGGAGACTTTAGGATTACGGAATTGTCACACGCATAGTGAAGGAATCACGAAATTAGTCCAAATGGTGGAGGCCAGGAATCCTGGACGTATATCGCCAAATCGCCAGCAACAGCAAAACCACCCTCAAACCGGTGCATGGAGTCCGACATCTCCGTTATCTTCGTCAACAGCCTTAACATCTTCTACTCAGTCCAATTCATCATCCGATTCGACCACCGCTACATACGCCGCATCAGCCGCGACGCTAATCCACCCCGTAAAATTGAAGACGTTGGAATTGCACGATTGCACGACTGTGGGCCAAGACGTCGTCAATTGGCTCAAGGAGAGAGTGGAGAATGTGGTCTGTTCGGATTCGACTCGGTGGGTCGTCAGCCCACTACCGGAGGCTCTTGATGAATACTAAAACTGTCGATTCTTCACATTTTTTCGCGTTTGCGGTCTGTACTTTTGCTATTGCGGCATCCATCACCCTATGGATCGCGGGGATGTCCGTGTCCCTCATTGCGCCACCTTACCCTGTGATGTAACATTATTGCGTGCCCGGCTTTCGACAAATCCACCTCGCCTACAGCCATGTACACATCAACAGCTACACTACTTAGCTCCCTAAGACGATTCATGATCTGTTCTTTCCTTGTATCATATTATACCCCCTCTCCGAATTCCCACCAACCTTGTCTGTGTGTATCCATCGCTCTAGCTTGTCTCGTGCTATGTCCTTCCTGCCTCCCCCGAGATCTGTCCTCTATCTATGTGTGTGTGTCGTCTTGTGTAGTCTCTGGTTGTGTGCACTTTACTGGACAGTACCTCATCACTGTAGGTTGATCAGAACATGTATCGCGACTAATATATGCAGGTTTTTTCCCCGGAAGTGGATGGATACCCGTTTCGTCTTTTGGGTGCGTGAGCGACCTTTCGCATCATCAAGACTAGGCCGCCAGCGCCCATGCTCCTAGTAACGATGTTTTCGAAATCACATTAATATTACGGAGGGGATCCTTCAAAGGCGGTATGTGCAAGGACGCTAGGACCCCTTCTGCTCCTGAAGAAGTGTTCGGGTGCTTCTCACCCCAAAGTTAGCCAGTCAGCCAGCCCTTCAAGTTACCTTGCAAACCATCAACCCGGTTTATTGACCTCTCCAGATTGGATAACGATGAACGTTAAGGGATGGCCGCTCAAAGGTGCTGGATCCTTGAAGCATCGCCCAGGAAGGTTGTCTATCGCAATCCCAAACGACACGCCTCTGTATCGTTGCGAGCCCGGTTGATAACTGTATGTGGTGCCCAATCACCACTTTGAGTCAAATCTGCGTGACCTATACTAGCTTGCTAAGTCAAAGTCAATATGGCCAAGATAGGGCATATAAAACTAGGTCCTGTGCGAACTTTGACTAATAGGACCCTTAGGGGCTGTATACGACAACCCCTACACCCACAGCTCCAAATTTACCACCCGCACTCTGATAACCAACCCCTATGATGCTTTATCTTTGTGAGAACCTATACATCCTTATGCTAAACTGATGTGGGATGTGCTCAATAACTAGTTATAGATTCAGGGTACCCTCCCGGTGAGCACCAGGACTACCGCCCTCCTCTTACTCTCACATTAACACATCCTCGAGAGAAAGAGACGCATTCATTCACACCGCGTGATAAGACAGCAAAAAGGAAGCACCCTGCACGGCCTTTAATCGCTGAACGAGCTGCCCCAGAACATCATTCCAACGTCTAGACCCCTTTATACCATACGTCCATATCTCCACGGAACAGAGCCGGTCTCCCGTATTCCGTGTCGTACTTGACTTGCAATCCCTATTGAGAACCGTTGCTCAGCAGTTTCTCCGCTTTACACTTCTTCAACCCTGTACCGACGAAAATGCATGCGAGACGTCACGAGGTTCATCTAGATTCCTTGTGTTTTTTTTTCCAGCAAAGAAAGTAAAGAAAAGGAGTAGTTCCTGAATTCCCCGCATTTTTGTTAACGTTCCGTGTCCCGGTATCCCGATTTTCTCCTACTACACAAGGAAGGGATTAAGTGGGCTTTGCTCCGTGCATGAATGCTCCGTACGGTGTACGGATTTGTCTTAACTCGCAGTAAGGGATGTTTTGGTGTGGAGGGACAACCATGTCCTCTCTCGGATCTGGAAACTTTAATTTCTCGAACGAGTCAATTTTGTAGCCGCTCTACTTGGGTCGAGATGATCGCCTAGATTGTTCGCGAACACCCTGATCGCCCATCGCAGTTCATGGTAGGTATCGTTGCGAGCGGTGTTAGTTGATTCGCTGAGGATGATAATAACTGCGTGGGCTGGAACCATGAGGCTGAGGGGCAACGAATGGAGCGAGTTGCTGGTTGGACCAACTGCGGTCGTGCCCGTGGACAGCCAATGACTTGCATCTGCCACAGAATTGTCCGTAGAATAGCGATTGGTTAAGGAGCCTCTCGATACCCTGGCCCGACCGAGTACCCTACTAGTGTTTAGCGGTGATTTGTATTAGCGTTCGTCAATATTGCGCAGACTTATAACTTACGCTATGCGGACGTGCCAAGTTTATTGAAGATCGTTCTCGTTACGTTTCTATTGGGTGGAGTCTATATCTTTAGTCTTCCGCTGAAGGACAGTTGATGGCCACTACGAAGTACAAGAACAACTCACAGCGAATCAGGCTCGGATGCGTCGATGGGCGAAAGCCTATACAGAATTGACAAGCGGATCGCCTTCGCCTTCGCTACTACTTGAGTTACCGCTCTATTACCGACGCTTTGTGTCGGTAAACAAGGCAGCTCGAGCATATCCGCTAATTGCGCTTCGAGAACATCTTTGAATAAACGCTGGGAATGATTTGCGCTCATGTCCATGGAGGTAAAGTAGACGAGATATAGGACCTGACAAGTTCCTACACTCCGTGGGACGGAATTTGAAGATAAAATGTGGTTGAAATTCGCTCAGCTGTCGCAGGAATTGATTCACTCACTATGACTGAATCCTGGTAAGGTGCCAAGAGCAAGATTGAGGAGTTCCAGGTGTGCAGTGACACGTACGTTGGACGTCGATATGCTACTTTTCCACGTCGGTGTCATGCTTTGATTGTTCGGACGTCTGATGCCAATCAAGACTCGGTTGCGAGTGAGATTATTGAGAACTTGAGAGGCGAGTGGTCATGATACTTGGCGTGATTATACAGCGAAATCATCTTACGGAATAATTGGATAGTTATACCACTGTCACTGCGATGTACGATACGACCTGCGCGCACGGATATATGGACGCATCACAGAGATAAAAGCCTCTGTCATCTGCTATCAAATCGTTAACCACGTTCCCATCGCATACAGATAAGCGTTGAACTGACCCTGGGAGAGACAACAAACGGTGGTACTCACAGCTACCATATTGGACGTTCGCACACCCCCGTATCAGAGCAGTGCAGAGCACTCTCAGGATTGCTGTGAGATAAAGGGAATACAAAAGGGTGCCAAGAACTTCTTCTGTTGAGAACTGTCGCACCTCAGCGGGGTGGTTTATCGTGTCTTCGATGAATTGACGGCCCTCCGAGGTTCTTTTGGGCACGAGATGCTCCACCGTGAATGTGTGAATTGGAAGCACAACCCCGACACCTTATTCGAAGCGTGGACGATGCTCAATACTTGGCACTTGCTATAAAGCAGGCTCATTTCTCGTGAGTCATGGCTTCGCAGTCATCCCTGTAGTCCGGCCAGAGCACAACGTATGCACCAGATAACATTTGCTGCCGTAGGCACGAGCGTCAAGGTGCAGCCGATCCGGACGCCCGGAAGTGCGATCACGGCCCACGGCCCACGGCTTCTGTGTTGTACCATCACGGCTTGGTCAGAAATCTTGAGATCGCCGAGTCTATCCCCACATATCCACATGGCCCCCCTGGAGGACCGCCGGTTACCGGCCTGCCTGGCCTGCGAAGTGAAGAGTCTGGAGCAGGTGGTATGAGGAGGGAACAGCTGATCAAGTCATGAGGCCTTCGAGGACGTGTCAAGGTTTCGTGAGTTTTTAGGTTGCATGTCAAATTATGTCCTTGGTGAAATGGTGAGGTTAGAGATAGCGTCATTTTCAGTCGGGAGGGAGAACCTGCAAGGGGTGCCCCACTCATCCTCCAATTTCATCTTAATGGGATTGCGCTCATATCCGCCTAGGGTTAAGTGGCTCACGATATTTTTGTTGCGATTGATGGGCGTGGTCGGCAAAGCTAACCAGGTTCGCTAAAGCAGGCCTGTTTGCCATGACTGGATGTAAGCACTTTGGGATAACAAGATAGCTGCATGGTAACGACGATTACCGCTCGGGGCGGCGAGCTGATTTATCGCTGACTGATATTGTTGGTAATATGCCGCGCTGAGGCGTTGGCCCATCTTGAGATCCGAGGGGGGTGACTGGCCACTAGGCAACTGTGCACTCTCCTGGATTGCTTACTTGAGTCAGGTGAGCTGTTTTTCAATGCGGTCGTTGCGGAAACGAGCACCATTTGTATCCCTATGCTGGGACGTGACCGTGCAGGTGAGCAGGATCTCAGGGTTTGGAGAAGTCGAACATTCATATCCAAATTCATCATGGTCGGTATCAATACGGGCTAGTGCTACTGAATGTCGGTGTGTCTTCATTCACGTTCGTTCACGATATTATAAGAACAGTGCGCAACCTTCACGTTCCCTTGTAACATTCATAAGAACATAGTGCCAACCCTATCACGCAAGAGTGGGGTATCTATTTACTCGGCATGAATTGCGGTCCAGGGCTTGTCCAGGGCTGTCCCGCAGGGTCATGTTTTGAGGATGCTAAGAGAGGTATGATATGCTTGATTTAGGAGCTGTCGTAATTGGTGTGTGAACGTGTTCCTATCCACGTCCATCAAGGGATGGGATCGCTGGAGGGTTGCCAAGCTTATCAAGATTGCGATGATGCTTACCGAGGCCGGTAGATGTGTGAACGCGAATCAAATGGAGTTGCGCTCTTCATTGCCTTGAACCCATCAGGACAGCTGAAATTCAGATAGGAAGACCCACGGAATGCCACTACGGTAGTCCGAATGCGGTCGCGAGCGGTGAAAAGGTGGCTCCAGATCTTGAAAGAGGGGAGATTCGGCTATATTCCCTGACAGAGACAGTCGCACTTCGTATATAACCTCAAGAGGGTGACGGTTTCCGGTTCAAGACCGATATACCCAAAGGACATCCCCGTCCTCCATCGTTGAAAACGCTACCTTGCTAAATACGACATTGATCCATAGGATGGGACTCCCTTCCAACGTAAACCCGGCGATGGGTGGCAAGATGACGACGGAGGCGGGGAAAACAAACAGTGACAAACCGAGCAGTGGCGGGGAGGAATATAGATTTGTACCAAATTCAATTCCCGGTATCAAGTCCGTCCCTTTTAACCTCTTGCTTCATCCCCATTGTCTCAACCATACCAACTTTAAGATCAGACACTCTCCTTGCTCCCGTGTCCTCTTGGAACCCCCAGACGTACAACCTGACGCTCCCAATCCTACAACTAGCCAGCGCTGTCGAGACAGCCGCCACTCCCTCGGCTGATAAGCTAAAGCACTCAAAACCCCACCCCTCTCCCTCACAACACGATATCGAAAAGGACTCGATGCATCGAGATGTCCAAAATCTACGGCTTAATCTGAAGAGTTCGTGGACACCCCCTAAGCCATCTTCTCCTCTACCACCCCATCTCCTGAAGTGGAACTGGGACATCGAACACCAAGATCGACAACGAGAAGCAAAGGCGGACAAGGCACTGCTAGATGCAACACCGTTTCAAGTAGACCGCCGGGTGCTGAAGGACGTGGTGCTCGAGAAAATGGGCGTCGATGTGGCTAGAATCACATTCCTCAGCTCAGGTGAGTAATGCCGGATCTAACTGCACCGGAAGGAACACTCTATGACACTGCTTCGCCCACCCGCAGGTACATTTCACAAGGTATTGTTCTTGTGCCACCGGGGCAAATTTAGCCCCGGATATCTCCAGCATTCTAACCTGACTTGTTCTGGTGCTTCCAGGCTTATCTCGTAACCTTGGTTGATGGCGTCGAGCTCGTTGCTCGTGTCGCTCGTAGATTCATGCCTCGATTGAAGACCGAGTCGGAAGTGGCGACGATGCAATACCTCCGGGATAACACAGATGTCCCCGTACCAATCGTCTACCACTACGATTCCAACCCATACAATCGTCTCGGCGGCGAATATATCTTGATGTCAAAGGTACGGCATCGTCGCGCTCCATCCTTGACCCACGTGTCTCATCACGTGATATCTGATTTACTTCAGGCGGCGGGTATTCCGCTGTCGCGGGTTTTTCACTCGATGGGGTACAATGAGCTCGTCAAGCTCACCAACAACCTGGCGGCCATCGTAGTTGCCTTATTTTCTCACCGCTTCTCCGAGATAGGCTCTCTGTATTTCGGACCCAATCCGCGTGACATTGCGGGAACCCCTTCAGCGGCCACGCCCAAGGCCGCGCAGCTTCATTATCAAGCTTTCCCCTTTTCACCTACCCTGGGTTTCTCCAACCTCTCCTTCACCCCTGTCAACAACAATAATAGCGCTAAGAGCCCTCCTCCACCTTCTAGCCCGAAGCCCAAGCCGACACAAGCGTATCACATCGGTCCAATTATATCTTGGCCGTTCTTTGGTTCAAACAGAGGGGACCTAAAGCACCCAACGGAGATCAACCGCGGTCCGTGGTCGTCGTCAAAGGACTATTATCAATCTTGTGCCGAACGTGAGACTCAGGGTGTGATACTGGAGAATGAAGGGAGAACCGCACCCCACAGACTTCACCTCGACCCTGACGAGATTCGGTCATCACGACATCACCACTTAAATGCCGTTCCTGGTGACGAGAGTGACGATAGCGATGAATACGATCTGGAGGAGAGCGAGGAGGAATGGGAAGGACCTGGCGACATTATGTATCGCGATTACAGGAGAATGCAGAGGAGCACATTCCTTGTCGCGCATTTGAATCAGAGAGAGCAGGCAGTAAGAAAAGAGATGGAGAGATGGATGAAGGTAATGGAGAGATTGAGCAAGGCGAGTTTGAGCGGCTGCTCGGAAGAGTTCGCGTTGGATTGTCACGATCTAAGTCTGGAAAACGTGTTCGTTGATGCGGAAGATAACACAAAAGTTGTGAGTATATCATCTATTTTTACTATCCATGCCCGAGTTGACTTACCTTACTCTACCCCGTTAGACCTGTATCATCGACTGGGAATCGACAACGACGCGACCCCTATGGGCCTGCGCGCATCTGCCCGCATGCCTACAATCAAGTCCCTTCACCGCTAATCTCTTCCGTAAAGCCGTTGGCGAAATAGCAACCGGCAAAAACATCCCCGCCACAGCCACACGAAACGCACGCAAAGGTGCAGATATCGCTTCCCTCGCGAAAGAGTGGCTTTACTACGAAAGCACTGGATTGCGATTGAGGATGTGCCATCGATTCGTCGAATGGGATGGTTGGGAAGAGGGCTTGATCGACACCATTCTAGGACCCGAGGAGCATGAAGAGGAGTGGTTCAAAGGCCTGGAGGTAGAACAAAAGATCAAAATCAATGGCGATTCTTGCACGACGAAAGGAATCACCGAAGTATACGACAGCGGAATCGCAAGCCCAATGCCACACGATGCTGAAGTCGAGATACTGCGAACTGGGATCAAACGCAAACTGAGCGCAAAGCTCCCGTTCGATAAGGAGAAGGAAAAGGAGAACGTCCTGAACACGACTGGAGATATCTGCGGAGGACGAGGTGGAGAGCTTGGGAGACGACTGGAAGCCTGGCTGACTATTAATGGCCATGGGCCAAATTCCCTCACCCGTGGCGACGACACGTTGAATCACCCGGAAGATAACGAGGTCCTCGTGCAGTGATGGCGATGGATAGCTCGTCTCTCCTTATGCCTCCCTCCCCCTCCCGGTTCGCTTCTTGTTGTACTCTTTCGTTCTGCTGGACAGTGTTTATTTCCGGTTTTCGTTGCGTTGGGTCGCCATTAGCACTCGCCATCGATATCGCTATCTCATCATCATGTGTTGGACACCCTGGCATTCTATTCCGCACTTCACCCCCCTGTTTTGGCATATTGCGTTCCTTTGTAATCGGCCTTCCCGCCCTCCCGCCCTCCCGCTACATGTGGACGCTACCCTTCGTTCCTCCATCTTGGTTGTTCAAACGGCCAATCTGCACTTCTAATCTCCATGTTTCCCCTTTTTCACGGGCCTTCGACACATTTGAAACTCTTATCAAGTTCGACCTCGAGAATCACTGTAGCATTTAGTTTTCACCATCATACCCCTCTGCCCCCTCCCTTCTACCCGCACTCCACACCACCATTGAACCCCTTCCATGCCTTACTTATCCCTTCATCCCGGACAATCGGAGCATCGTCCATCCGAGCCGAATCTTCAGCACTACAGTACTAGTACTATTCCATACATACATATATACATCCATACAGCCCATACATACTATCATCGATAGCAACCTAGTATCATACCATTTTCGTTTCGTAGTTTGTTTCTTGGCATGCTCTATCACCTAGGATTTTGACATATGCATACTCTTTTGGTCTTTCTTCCGGGTCGGTTTGTTGTGGTCTGAATGAATATATGGAGTTCTAAGCTATTTTCTTGTGGGCTTGAGAAGGAGTGAGTGAGAGCGAGCGAGCGAGCGAGCACACACGGCGTTCTGATCGGGACGAGGTACGTGTACACGAGTGGCTGGCTATTTCCAGGTGGACCGGGGAAAGCACACTTCAAGTCCTTGGCTGGATAGATTTTAGTTTATACGAGGGAAATCAATCGTATGTATAGTGAGTGCACAGCCGGCCACTGGTGTGGAGCTGCTGTTGCTGCTAAGAATTTCGACTCGGACCAGGGAAAATCTCGAGCTTGGGCTATATAAAGCGGATAAGATACTGTAGTAGCGACATGCTGTAGAGACGATTGAACCCAAATGGAAAAGAATGTGCAGTACGAAGCAGGAGAGCAAAAAAACTATAGAGACAGCTAAAGAATGAATGAGTGACACGTTGGTGTTGGTGTGGTTCGACGTGGTAAGCATAGATAGACAGCCGGAAAGGGGTGGAGATGGAGATGGAGGGAGGATGAGCGTACAGCGGAGATTTATGAAGAGGCAAGTGGGTGCCGAGGGGTGTGGACAGACTATGAACAAACGAGTGAGATGGTTTGAGACTAAACGAGATAAGATAATAATAAAGCCCATGCATGCGTTGCTGGCGACGCGGTAGAAGGCCGGCGAGAATGCGGGGCAGGAAAGTGGTCGGAGTGGTAAGATATATAAAAGAGGGTGAGACCTATCAGCAGATCAAAACGAACGAACGAACGTGTCGATGGTGGCGCAGTATCAGTGTTCGATAGATGGAGCCGCTCATGGAAGATGAACGAGGAAACGAACATGGCGTGATGGCCAAGTAGCGAAGCGGGGGTGCAACTCATTTACGAGGGTGACCAGGCATGACGCCCACCTCTGCGCATATACTCACCCCGCCACGCAGGGTCGCCGAATCGCATTCCTTAATCCGATTTTTCGACCGGCGGTGTCCTGCCAACAAACGGCGTTCCCGCCTGCCTCAGTGCTTCTTCAATGACGCGCATCCCTTCGAGAACCTTCTCTTCCTCGAACCGTCTTCCGGCGATTTGGATCCCCACAGGCAGACCGTGCATCTTCTCGGCATCGTATACCGCATACGTGCCCTTGGAGACAGAGTTCATCGTCTGGAATTCCGAGTCGGGTGTTGAGGTGGAGAAGAAGTCGGCCGGGAGGGCGTCCAGCGATTTGTCGACGCTGGTGACGGGGAGCACGCCTGCTACGTAATCCAGCTGTGGAGGAGACAGATCGAATGTATTCAATGGAGCGGGCCTCTCGCGATGAATTAAATTGTACGCACCAGACTGAAAAGGAACGTGTAGCCCGCGCTCATCAGCGTGGTCTGCTCGGACTTTCCATGTTCGAACGCTGGCAGCGGGTACGGAACGGTGAGGACGAAATCGAGCCCCTGGTGGTTCCATGCGTCATGCCACGCAGCCCGGTACTCATCCCTCTTCGCCACGAGCTCGCGTTCCTGCACGACCGTCTTGGTGTTCATTATCTCCAGCATTTCCGCAGACAACGGATCTCGTCGGCGGTTGAGGTACGCTAGTGCCTTTTTGACGATGCGCGGGAGCGAGAGCAGTTTGAGGATGGCCGTTCCTGCGATGCTGGCCGGCTCGTTGGGTTGCAGAGCGTCGCTTATCTGTTGGCCTAAATTAGATCAAGTGGGGTGAGTGCCTGTCGATTAGTCCCCGTGTTCGGGAGGAAGAGGTCGATGGCTTGCCTCCGTCAGAGAATAAGAGCTGGTAGCCGATTTTGAGGCCTTCCGATAAATTGGGTGGCGTGCTGACATTCAAAAGGACGTCCGGATCGGTACGAGAATGACATAAAGAACAAAAGACACGCACAAGTCGACTACTTCGTGTCCTTGACGCTTCAATGCGGCCACAACGATGGACAGTGCCCGTTTGCATGCGGGGCTGGGTGCAATAGTTCCTGAGTAGATGAAATACCGGATGAGGTAAGCGTCATTCGAAGAGATGACATATTACGAGGAAACAAACCTACCATCGCTCCACATGACACCCCATTTCAGCCGTCGTCCGTCATCCCGTAAGCTTACAGGTCGCCATGGCAAAGGGACGCACTAATAGGATTAGCACCTCCTCAGACAAGGTTTGATATAGGAGTCGCAAATTGAATGGCCCACTCACCGTATGATCGTACTCCCATGGTTTAGCCATGATGACCCTTTTCGAAAACTCCTCCAGATCGTCCAAGTTGCCCGCCAGCGGTGAGGATACAATTGGGATAGCCTCAAGTCCCATCAGCGACGACATATTCCCCCAGTTCGGGAATCTCCCAGAGGTGCCTTTCAGGCCCCAGATACCGCAAAAGTGGGCGGGTATTCGCACGCTGCCAGCCAGGTCTGTGCCAATTTCGATCTTGGACCCACCACTTGCGACTAGGGCTGCGCCTCCACCTGTCGATGCTCCAGCGGTGAATTCTGGATTATAGGGGTTGCTTGTGACGCCAAAAACGCTCGACTCTGTCTCGAGCGCGAGTAGACCTGTCGGTACGGTCGTCTTTGCAAACACGAGAGCCCCAGCGTCTTGTAGCAGCCGCACAAACGCGGACGAATCCTTGACAGGCTGGTTGACGTTCCGCGAAAGTCCAACAGTCGAGTCGTGGCCGGCAATATTCAGCGTATCTTGGTGGCAGGGTCAGCGACAATCATAGGGTCGCACGTGATGGAAAGGAAATATGGCGTACCTTTCACGCTTACGGGTATGCCCATCAGCAATCGATCGCGAGGCATGCTATCCCCCGCACTCTCCACCTCGACTCCAGGCGCCCACCCGGTCACTGACGGCGTGCGAAGAGCTTCCTCTGGCAGAAAATCGGATACGCAGTTGGTCTGCTGGTGTGCCTTGACTGCCTTTTTCGCGTAGGCCAGCATGACGTCTGAGGGCGAGAGTTCTCCTGCGTTGCATTTCTCGACGAGCTGCTTGACGGATAGGGAGTGGATTCTCTGCTCAGCAGGGGTGAGCGGCGCGAAATGGCTCTCGGGAAGAGACTTGAGGTTTGCTTCTCGTTCTTGCTGCTTCCAGGCACTGTGTGGAAAGGATTTGCCCATCAAGTCCGGACATGACGATAAGAAGAAGGAAGGAGCAGGTGACCGTACCATGCGCGCTGATGGGCCGTTTGTGAAAACGAGAAAATCATGGTTCCGTGGGGAAACCTGGGACGGGGACTCGAGGCTTATAACAAAATGCGTGGATGCTTCCGAGGACTTAGTTGGGTTAATAATATTGAAATAAAAACGCAATTTCGGGGGCAAGGAACGGCGGCTCGATTGGACGGAGGGGCAGCGATCCAAGCGGGAGATTGCCAGATTAGACAGGCCATGTTCGGTTTGGCGCCTCCTCTGCCTGCCCAACAAATCCCGGCGAGCTAGAACCGTCCGAAGAGCATTCAATCGCCTTCTGTCGTCCCTTCTCTCGGATTTCCCCGGTTGTAGCTCGGCGAAGGCTGTTAGCTTATTGCGTCCTGTCGGTTCTCTGGCAGAAGGCACGCAACCCGCAGTGGGAAGACGCGTCGTGCAGCGCAGAATGAATCGACCAAGGGCTTGGACTAGAATGCGGAGGGACTCGAGTGGAGAAGGTCGGATAAATTGACAAGACGGTTCCGGCGTGCGATGGGAGATGCCCAGCTCCGATGGCATGTGCCAAAATACAGGTGGAGAATCGAACCAGGTAATGACGAGGATTGTCAATTAAGGAGCCCACGTCGCTTTCGGGCACTCTGTGTGGTTTTCTGTCTGATCTCTCATCGCCTTGGTGGCATCCACGCAACTAGAACCCAGGAGAATGGATGCCACCAGATCAGCATCTTTCCTGTGCACTAATATGGCACTGCACCTGCCCGCTGGGCAAACAGGAGAGCCGACTGATTGCTGTCCGCCCTCTGGCATTCCCAACGGAGTCTCCAACATCGCCTTGCGGAGGAAGGGTGATGATCATGGTTCTCGAAGCTAGCATAGAGCGCGCCGAGGTATGTATAAAAAGCTTGTTCCTCTCCCTTCTCACCTGTGTTGCCAATGCGATCAGCGCGATATGGAGGATACATAGCCTCGACATGAGGACTTGCCCACTTCCCTGCTGTATCCATGCATCATCCGGTGGTAGATATCCGGTTGCATGACGTCGACTCCTTCCTGATAGACTCGGCGTGAGCATGTATCTAAGGAGAGGTAGAGTGATCCCCTTACCTTAAATTTATGCTCATCCGTTGATAATCCCATGTTAAAGCATACGCTTAATGGAGTCGAGAAGCGAGTCTGCAATCGGAAGCAACTATTTTCACATACTATTCCAGCTATCATACCGAACAGGTAGGGCCTGGGACATGGAAGTATAAGATAAGAAGAGCCCAGGCGGCTGTGGACTGAGCAGGGGTATGTGAACCTTCGGCAATACTATGCTGCACGAAAGGTTCTCACACAAGGGCCCCTATAGGTTGAGGAACCAGGCGGACCAGCATCGTTTCTGGTGGGCACTATCCATCGCCCAAAGCTGTCGTCCAACTTCACAACATTCTCGCAGTCGCCACTATCCGTTTTCTGCTTACTGAGCACCCCCCTAGCATGAGACGAGAACCAAGACTCGCCGAGAACTGGTCAAGGTGCGAGCTATAACGTAAGAGAAGGATACCTCACATTAATCAAGATATAGCGTACCTGGTGTCCAGAAGATCGCCATTGGCGATCCTCAGCGGGAAGGCCGGGCATTAGGAACTGGTTGGAAGCACATCAATTGGTCTCCTAATGCAGGAGGGATTTGGGTGGCAGGAGCGCAGGATTAACATTCAAGAGGTTAAACCGGTGGGATGTTCCTGTGTTTGAGCGATGAGGATGATGCTGGTGAAATGCGTTGGTCTTGCTGTAACGGTGTGGATGCAGAAGCTGCTATCGTGTCATTTGATAGCTCCAGGTTAAGACAAAACAATTACTCTTACATTAACACGAAGCACATACCACAGCAAGCTTTGCGAGAAGCTCGAGAGGTATCAAGCTTAGCGCGGGAGGGGAAGCGAAAGGTTCATTGGGGTCAAACCTTCACCTATCTGTGCATCAATGTATCACATCCATGGAGGTCACACCACTCTCACCATCACACAGTAAATGCCCGTAGCTCAGCCTTTGCGCATTCCTTTTATGATTGGTTGAGTACAGCTCACTCCGAAGTTGGGCGTCCTTGTTCTCCATTGCAGTACATTTGAAGGAGACAACAACAAAGGCTCGAGCTTTGACCTCATGACCATCGCGATCGGGTCATCATGATGCGCACCCCTCGGATAAGCAACATGCGCCAAGTCTGTTTGCCAGCCGCAACGTTGGCGCTTGCACCAGCTTTAGCGCTTGGCCATAGAGCGGTCCTCGACGTCCTCATGCCCTGCCAATGGCACATCCCCCGTGATCGTCGCGAGAGCGTTTCGTCATCCATGGCCCTGTCGAACGACACCCACATCACACTAACGCAACCAAGTATCGGCATCCAAGGTATATTTGAACAGGCGGCGTCGGGTGGGCTTGGCACATTGTGGCGGTCAATGCTAGTGGGACTAGAAGGCGCGTAATTGAGCACTCACCAGTGCACGTCGGAGCACAGCTAATAGCTATATACCCCGGTCCTCTTTGATTGCGCAAATGTCGACGCAGCCGGGTCACCTTGCATCATCTACCTACAAACCGCCGAATGTATGCGCGTTAAGATCGTCACAAGTCGAGGGGCCTGAAAATTGGGTCAGTTAGGTATTCATCCAGGAGGAAGCGCTAGGAAGCACATTCGAACCTCCCCTATTACTTGCTTGATCTCCACTAGCAGTGTCAAATCGAGCGACAACTCGGACTGTTAGCAGCGCGTGCAGTAGTGTGTAATTGTGGCAAAGACTGCAAGTTTGGGCATTGGTGAACTGCGCAGGTGGTTGTAACCCGATTGTAATGCCCTAGCCTGAGCTAGATTGATTACAACGCCGTACTAAGGTATATAATCGTTGTTTTATAACAAACCATAATAATAATTAACTGTATAAGGCAACTGGAATAAATATATCACACATGCTCATCACACAGACTCGGCACCTCAGCACCTCGGAAATCTCTGCAGAGAATTCTCTGCACCCAGCTAGAATTGAACTCATAACCTTGGTCAAGAGGGGCATTGATAGGCACATGCACTACCACTGTGCCATACCAATCTGTAGCTATTTAGCTTAGAAGGTAAATATAGCCTATATTTTAGGGCTAGACACCTCCAAGAAATCTTGGACTTAGAAAAATTTTGATAGCATCCTCTTGAGGGTGCTTTTTTAATGACTAACCATTTTCTTGGCACTGTGACACTCTGTTGGTGCTTTAATTAGTTTTTATCATATGCCAAAAGGTATTTCAACTTAATGGTAAGACTCTGGACATGTTTCTGCTTTAGAAAATATGTATATTATTTTGGCTTCAAATAATATAATATTATAGCAATATTAAATAGGATCTATATATATTATCTAATAAGTCATTTATTAAATTATATACTGGGATACAATCATAACAAAATAAATGCAATTCTAACAAAATGAATACAATCATAATAAGCAATCATAAATGTTGTTACTGTGGCTGGCTGATTGGCTTTAGCCACAGCCGCGGTAACACTAAGCTACAATGTCAGACATACAGGATATGCCTACATTACCATGAATCAAGAATTCATTTCCATCCCAGTATACAACCATTAATTGGTGCTCTCTCAACCTTTCTTCTCTCCATAGTTATCCCCTCTCGAGATTCCCCTCGGTGTTGTCTAAGTTCCTCTTTGTTGATCTTTGTTGATCGAAACCCATAGGGGCTTGGGACTTGTATCTATTAGCACCTGCTGGGTTGTCACGCGATGGCATGACTAAAACAAGGTTCTCCTCCACCATCAACCCTCACTATCAAACACTCTAATTATGACGGACAAGCAAAGTAGTTCGAAGGAGAACGAGAGTGGATATCTAACGCCGAGAGGAGAGGAGCTTAAGTGGCGCTCACGACAAATTTTACCCGATTTCCCCACCAAGATCTTGATTCCCCATGGGACTGGTTCTACACAGGTTTGTACACAACACTCGACCCTGCGTTGCATTGAAAGCTAAATATTGCTTCAATAGGGATGCATTCCCAACTCTACGAGTTTTAAGGACTTGCGCACCATACCTGGGACACTATTCGTTGACAAGACTCCAGCCATCGCCCGAATTCGCGGTGGGATGCCGCTTCTCCGTCGCCCTGCTGGGTTCGGAAAGACCACGATGCTCGACATGCTGATCAGGTATCATGATATCCATGGATCAGCGGACTACGAACAACTGTTTGGTGATACACTCATCGGGCGCAACCTCGGCACGCAGGATTGGTCCCATTGTCTGCAACCTAATCAACGTCTTGTGTTGACGTTCGACCTCACCGAGGTTGATCCAAAGGATATTCAGAAGTCGCTTCGCGAATATGTCGTGACACGGTTACGTGAATTTCTGCATAAATACAAGCACGAGTTAAAAGTTGATGAAGATACGATCAATGAAGTACTCGAACACAACAATCCCATCACCAAAGCCATGGTAACTGAGAGATGACATGCCACGATACTTCTACTCATTTTGACCCATTCCTGAAAAAGCGTCTTGTTAGAGAAATCAAGCGCAGAGTGTTTCTTGGTGTCGACAATTATACTGCCCCGCTCAAAGACGGCAATGACCGCTCGGAAATGCATGCGGTCCAATACTATATTTGCAGGGGATTCTTTGAAGAGATCAGCTGCAATGTGCATGGCGTGGTTGATTATGGGCTGGTTGTAGGCGAAGACCCGTTATTTCCCAGCGAATGGTCGACTAATCCTTCTCTACCCATATGGGAAACCGAACCATGGCATCCCCCGGGAGCGGCAGACATAACTTGGATTCATGGAACTGAATATACGATTGGATTGTCACGGGACGATGTAACGGCGCTAGCAGATGCATATCTGCATTCATCGCCAAGGAGGTTATACAAGAATATTCAAGATCATTGCAAGCCTCAACGGTACATACGAACTCATCCCGAACTAATCACGTACTCTACCGAACGAGTATTCGCTGTCCTTCGCCGTCGTAAATCCGGCGACAAAGAACTCGAACAAGACCCAAACGCAGATCTTCGGCCATGTTGCGATGGGTTGGTTCCGGCTCCTGGTTGGACGCGAGAAGATATCATGGCGATATTTGAGGGTCTTAGCCCTGAGGCTTTAGGTCTACCTGAAAGTGCCTTGGAGCAGGAGGACTACACCCACTGGCATTGTACCACCCCATCGATTGTTTTCAGAGCACGTAAGGAAATACAAGCCAGGAAGAAGAGGTCAAGGAAGGCGTCGAAGGGGGGCAAGAATGTTAAATCGGGTTAGACATTGGAATTTAGGATCTCCTGTCCAGGGAAGCGGATTTTGCCTCAGGAAATGCCGGTGCTAGAAGTTTCCAGATCCAACAACAAATCAGACTGTCGTTAGCTTGTCTCTCTGTCTTTGCCTTCGATATGCGTGTTTTCTAGTACCTAATCAATTGTCTTTCGTTGCCCGCTCTGTCCTTGAGCGCCTTCTAGTTTGCCTTTGCTCCAGCACTAGCTAACATGAACGTTCTGCAATTATTTAACTACGTAGCCTGCAATACGAATGCTACCATATAGGCTGAGAGGTGATTAATGTATTACTTGAACCCGAATGCTACAACCACACTCCGTCATCGGGCCCTTGTTTACAATAAACCGACCTCCGGCATAAATGATCGTCCACCCTGTAACTGTAACCTCGGATGGTTTTCATCATAGCGACAACACAATTCAAGCCGATCACCATCTTCTCTCCTGCCTATTACGAACAATTGGTGCGCAGGTGGTAATATAGCGGAAACACGCTGAACATATCTGTTGACTTGATTCCTAGCTGTAATGCAAACTTGATCGAGGGTGGTGATTGTGATGTCCGGGCGCTTATTAATGGTAAGTCTGATGTTAGCATATCGCGGTGTGTGCACAGTGGAGGGAGGTGTGTTCTTCGGTAGTGGCTGTCCCGGTATATCCGTGCTTGCAAATAAATCACGGTACCATTTCAGTTCCTCGAGGCGCAAGGATCGATGGGCTCTGTTTAATTCGTCAGGTGTTATTCTGAGCTGGTGTTGACCTTGTTCAGACACAGCAGGTACTGCAATAAGGTTAATCAGTTTTCCTCTGAGCCATGCAAGGATGATGCCCATACTAACCCCAAAGTTCCTCTGTCTCCAATTATACATCCAGAGTAAATTAGGGAGAGAGACGCATTTTAGTTCATAAATGTGAAGCTCCCAAATCAGCCCGGACAACCAAGATGTCAACAAATTGATCCTTATCGCCGCCTATGCCAGTTGGAGAAATCCTTATCTCGCGGAACACAATGATCCCCTGCGGGGCTGGGGAGTGGAGTGCCTCGATTAATAATTGGGTGATTGACGCTTGAAGGCTGTCCTCGAAAAGAAACTCTCGAAGCTTAGTTTCCGAGTAAAATATGGATAATGAACGAACGCATTTCGGTTTGTAGGGTATTTTTGTACACTCTTGTCCTAAGCCACGTAGGCGAGCCTGAGAGCTCTGGGTACATTGTGTTCAGTGCTGGCGCTATGGGAAAGAAACACTTGCGCTTACTAGTTTTTGAAACTTTTTGAAAAGCTGAAAGACGAGATTTAGTTAATCGAACGAGAGAGAACGCGAGTTCTAACTTACGAATCTACTGAAGAGTTGATTGGTAGAACGATAGGAAAATCGGATTGGACCATCCATTTCTCCTTCAACTCTGCTCGAAAGAACGCCGACCTGAAGTAGGAGAGTCATCACACGCTGAATTTGTGGCCTCTCTAAAATCTCTCTATACGACAGGGAAGTTGTGCCAAGGTATTCCTTGTTACCGACATTTGATGGCAGAAGTGCTTGGGAAGAGTCAGGTCTGTAAGCGTGAATGACATCCATTATGGTCGTTAGAGCTTTAAAAAAGAACGTATGCCACCGTAAATTGCGTGCCATTAACGGTATGCCATCCCTATTTACAGTCCATTGGGCTAACGAATCCGGGGTCGTAATGGAGCCTGGTTGTTCGCTGACACGGGAAAGCAACATAAGAAGCGCTCTAGGGTGAATTCTTGGCTCCTTAAGCTTCGAAATGGTAATGGAATTCGTAGGATAGGAGCTAGGACCTGAGTACGTCCAGTTGAAGTTGCCAATTGATTGCTGGATTACATTGAGTGATGGGAGATTAAGATTACGTAGTGATTGTATGATGGCCGCGTCCTGATAAGAGGTACCCTGAAACTCCAGTATATCCATGCTAGCCGACACGTCGTACATAGGACGCAGACTGGTCAGTGAGCGCTGCAGTACCTAAAATTGTCCGCTTGCTGCCACCCTCTTAATTGCGCCGCAGCTATACAGGGTATTGATGGGTACGGAGATGTGGCTATCTTGCATGGTGGTGAAGGCGTCGATTTGATCAAACTCTCCCAAAATGTGCGCGAATAAGTGATAATTGAAGGCGGCGTCGTAATGAAGGATGGAAAGAAACACGTGGAATTCTCCCCTTTCTCTCTGGATGAATCTCTACAGAAAAAGAGATTAGAAAAGCCTCGTAGCAACCAACTATCTCACCATAACCCTATCCAACGCGACCCACCCATGTTCCTTGTCTATCAGCTCTTCCTCTTGTGCAGCACTGATATGAGCTTCTGTTCTATAGCGCTTAAGGAAGTAATTCAGGGCCTCGTTCAACATCTTGCTAATTGATTGAATGAACTGGTTTTGATCCTTCGTGTAGATGTTGAGTTTGTCCAAGTCCAAAGAAAGGCATAGGTACTTTCCCGGGTGTCTGTGATTGCGTTTCGTCTTGACCTTCAATTGATCCATAAATGCACCCCGGGTGTCCGACTCAAAGCACACATCGTGGTAGGCAGATAGAAGTGCGCAGGAAAAGTATCTCCGGAACCGGGAGGTCCACGTATCAAAATCACATATTGATCGGCTTTGAATTTCTCCTCGATAGTATATATAAAGTCGGTTGTGTCGATAAACGGGTGGTCGTGAATCCCGAGCACCTTTCCAAGCGAGTAGTACGGGCTTTCAGAATTCAGCATCTAAACGAAGAAAAACGTCTAAGCACTTAGGCCAGTGCGACAAAGTCAAGCGCACCCACATCAGCTATCACGGTTGGATATTCTTCCAAATCGCTCCTAGTCACATATACATTGCCCTCGATATGTCGAAAAAATGTCGGTGGCCCGGGGCTTGCTGCCATCAGCGTCCGATCCCTCTATGAATTGGTCGACGTCAAAAAGAAGAATCACCACAGATAGGTCGTATTAGCTATCAAATAATGTTGGGGTAAACATGCCAAGCTGAATTCCTCATAAAAACGCGCATATACTCACCTTTTCAGCTCTAATGAGTTTTCAAGGCCTTTCCAACTTGGTGAGCGTTGCGGCTGGGTGGTGTTGACCTTTATTTGCATCACTACTGATTTTTCAAAGCATCATTACCCCAAGATGTGCGTCTTTCCCTTGTCCAGAATCGTGATTAACAATCTAATGCTGGACATAATATCGCACCATGTTCAAACATACAACATACACTGAACAACATTGTGACAACAATAGTAAACTTGACTTATTTGGTATGGCCACTAAAGGGGGCTGGCGAGTGGGTAGGGTGACTTGTATGGTACGTGTGAATAGAATGAATAAAAGGGGAAAGAGGATCCAATATAAGGCAAAGGGCGACACACGAACTAGGCCAACTAATTACCTCCAGCAGTAGCATCACCACCACCTGTAGGTCCAGAGACAGACGGGCTCGTCGTATGACCACGAACACCTACGCCTGCGCCAATCACTGCCTGCATTTGTTGACCTTTCCCAATGCCAACGCCCGTTGATCCTACCTGTGGGGTCCCACCACCGGCCGGGTTCTTCTGCATCCCACCTCCATGACCGATAACCGCCATAGAAGGCACACCCGAACCCGAATCCACTCGCGGCGAACTCATAATAGTAATGCTATTCTGCGAAAGCGGCGACATCCCATGATGCCCAGTCGCCGTATTAGCAAACCCATCTCCATGATTCGCAAACGATCCAAAGAAAGGCGTAGCAGGACTCATAGTCGAGGGTGATTGAGAGGAATAAGTGAGTGCAGGTGATACGAGTGATGAAGAGTTGGCGTCAGAGTCGTACAGATGGGTATTATCGCTACCAGCGGTTCCTGTGCTGATACCACCCGTTCGGCGTGCATAGTTAGCACGTTCAAACTGGACCTGTGCCGGGTTTTCATAAGCGCCGCCATCACGAGGACTGTTCCCGCTTGCGCTACCAACAGGGGTAGGACGAACCCCAGCTCCACCGTTAACTGGCGCTTTTTGACTAGGATGCCCATGCGCGTTTGCCCCTACCCCGGTTTTGACACCGTTTCGGGTGGCATTAATTGCGGGTGGAGTAACATCTCGAAGTTGCTGCGCATGGGGGTGACTACCATGTCGGGCGTGGGTTTGGTGCTGACGCTGCTCATCGCGGTGATGACCACTAGAGTTACGATGATGCGAGTGAGATTGTTGGCGCTGGTGATGTGCTTGGTGGTAGTGGTTATGCTCGGCATACTCCGTTCCTGTACCATTGAAGCTCGCACCCATCGTTAAATCGCCACCTCGTTCATCACCGCCGCCGCGACCAGAGTCCATGGCCATACTAATGCTAGGCGTCGAAGTTGTAATGCTCAGGCTGCTATGTTGAGCGTGTCTAGGGTGCTGATACTGACTCTGCACAGCAGAGACCTTGGTCGGTAAAGTCGTACTTCTCAAATGCGAGTTTTGATATCGTTGGGTATACTGGCCCGCAGTCGATGGCATTCCCTGCTGCTGGTGGCTAGTCCCGGCCACTTGTCTTTGCTGCTCCTGCCCACAAGCCAGTTGAGAGTCGCGCGATATCCTCAAGTTGGATTGAGAATGACTGGGACTCGCTACAACCGTACTCTGCATCCCGCCACTCCCAAACTGCGCAGCCTGGCTTCGCTCGTTTATCATAGCCTGCGTGTGGTTGATAAACTCGTTATTCCCACCCGACGCATGGAACTCTGCCTCCGTCATTGGGGTATTGAGATGATTCTTGACAACACCGCCTGGGCTGGTCTGATATTCTTGTTGAACTTGCTGGTTCCCATGCTGAGGTATTTGGATAGTCGCGGCTTGGGCTCGCTGTCCACGGAGGCCGATCGAGATATTGGCCCCAGCAGCATCTGCAAGGCTTCCACGCCTACGCAGGACGTCCAAAACTGGACGTTTCCTCTGTTGCTGTTGCTGGTAATCTAACTGGGCACTCTCTTGCACATGACGAGTAGCTTCACCCGCCGTAGAGTACCCAGCAGGCGGGGGAAGTTGTACTTGGTGAGGATCGATATAGTTCCTCGCGTAATTAGGTGGTGGTAGCGTTATTGTGCCCGCTTCCTGACGCTGATGATACAGCTCATCGGACCTTGAAGGTGAGAGCGCAAATTGTTGGGTTTGGTTTCTAAAGGGTGAACTATTGGTACGCAATGTGGAAAGCAGGGCCGCCATCGCCGGGTCCATAGCCTGAGAAGCCGGGGGTGGAAGGGTGATAGGTTCGTTGAAACTATTCGAGTAAGGAAGACTCCTGGTAGCGGTCTGGCTTCGTAATTGAGAACTCGTCAGACCAATTCCCATCCCCTGATGGGTAGGTGCTCGGGAATAATCAACGATAAAGTCGTTGTCTTGATACTGCAGATTGATCTGATTCCCTGCATGACGAGCATCACTTTGCTGGCGATTTCCCCGACCAATCAACGGGTACTGGTTCAGAGGAGCTGAAACATCCTTCACCCTCAAGTCTTGGCCACGAAGGTTTAGCAACGCCGCCTGAGCCAAGGTGAGTCTGGCCGGTGATTGATCGCCTTCTCGACTCATTCTCTCCGCACGCTGAAGAGTTTCATGGCGTTAGAATCCCTGACGCCTTCACGAAGCATGCGACGTACCCGCAACTCCCTTTGCTCATTTGTGTCAGCGAACCGAACAGAGATGCGACACCCAGGGTCGTTCCAGCCCCTAACCATGCGCCCGTGCAGGCGCTCAATCACTTCTTCAGCTGCCGCACGGGTTTCTAGCCTATATTCAGAGTTATATATTGTCAGGAACGCATTTTGCAGGAAGAAAAACGCGCATATAACTGGCTCACCTGACAAATGCGATAATTCTTGGTGGACTGCTAAGTCTAGTTTGGAAGAATCGACTGCTATTGATTCGATGTGGAGATACCAAGGCACCCAAAGTCTATAATAAAGGGTAGTGACTCAGGACCACAGACTACATCACATTCAAAACTCACATACCGGTTCATCAATGGTTAAAGGGAGGCTGTAACGAGGGGGACTCAGCAACCGCAGGAGCATTTGAAAAGTCTTAAAAAGAGCGCTTACCCTTCTATATAGAGATTCGTGCTCGTCGGGTCGTGAAGACTCTCTAATTTAGCTTTAAACGAAGCTTCTACGTTCTCTCGGCCATCCTTTTGCCAGCTCGATGACACCGGAGGGGCGGGCACGTCCTCATGCTGATGTATTTGCGCGTATGGTGTACCGGGAATCTTATGTATTTGCTAAGTGGTGTGAATGTAAGGGCGCATGTCTCCCAAACAACAAAGGAGAGAATCACCTTGGAGAATGTAGGATGCAAGTTTCGGTACCGCCTTAACGAAGTGATGCACCGCTCTGCAGCGTCCACCGTCTCGAATCTATGCGCATATATGCTCCAGTTAGTCGATCCGCCAAGTCAAAATAAGGCAGAAAAGCTTACAAGACGAATCCATAGCCACTCTCGCTGTCCCTAACGTGTCGAGTGAACGTCCTCACACTCCTAATATCACCAAATGGCGCGGCAAGCGCATATAGCTGGTCCTCAGGGAAATGAGGAGGCAGCCCATTGATATACACATTGGGCGTTTTGAACGGTTTGTCTAAACCTGTTTGCCCTGCAACAGCAACGCCACTGGCAATGGGAGTCTCCGAGGAAGCAGGGTTAGGATCAGCAACGTGAATCCGACCTTGCAGCTCTTCTCCCGGAGAGTATTCTTGCTGTCCGTCAGTTTGGCTTGCATGGAAGCTTTCTAGCTGATTCCGGTCATTGTATTGCTGGGCGACTTGAACATGCTGATGATTGTTGGATTCGTAATCGATCTCCGATGAGAGTATTGTTTGTTGAGTGGCGGCAGACAGCAACTGGGACGAGGGGTGTGACGACGGTACCGGGGACGGCAGTTGTAACTGACCGTCTCGAGCGTCATGCGGATGCTGTTGATGGCGTTGTTGATGGACAAGAAGCTCTTGAGGGGATAGCGTGGCATTTAACGTCTGCGTGAGCTCTATCGGGACTACTGCTATATAAAATTCGATCAGTAACGCTACTCAATCTGAGAAAAGAAGGATGCTAGACAGGATATGTACCTTCCACGTTATGCGGGTAACGCTCCAGCGAGAGTGCAGAGAGAATACCATCGATGCCGTAAATTTCGTCATGTGAGTGTTGTTCGTAACCCTTGTGTTCGTGCTCGAGATCAAACTCTCTGGACGTGTCGTGTTGAGCATCTGATTTTGTATTATTGATAGGACTTGCAAGAGGAGAATGAAAGTCTGAAAACGAAACCGAGAGATTGCTAGTGATTGTTTGATCTTGTCTCTGATGTGGCAACGGGGACGGGGCAGGAGAGGACTGAGAGACGGAAACTGCAGACGAAGAGCGAAGGGAAGTCGATGCGTCGAGTTTGCTAGGCCAGGAAGGTGCAGACAGAACGAAAGAGATCGAGGATGCTGAAGACGAGTTGGAAGCTGAAGATAGAGAGGTAGAGCCAGAGTCTGGGGACGATGCACAAGTGGGAGAAAAGGCGGGAGAAGAATCGGGTAAGGATGCCGTTTCGGTCTGTACGTTTGCTGCTTGGGCGGGCGGCTCTGATGCTGCCTCTTTCGCCTGAGTGGGTTGGAGGTCTGGACGAGGTGCGCTATCGGAATCGGGAGGGATGGAAGAGACTTGGGGAGAACTAGGAATAATTGAGGCTGAGGCTGGGTTGGGCGAGGAACGAGGGGAGGGGGACATGGCTACGGAGCGAATTTAAGAAAACAAGGGTGCTGGGGAGACGAAGGAAGTCGCTAAAGAGCTCGAGGATAGCGAGAGTATAAACTAGAACCTATAGCGACGGTTACTTTAAGGTGTAGAAGCTGGTATGGCGAAGCCAAAGGTATTGGAAGTGGGGGTTCTTGGATGGAATTGGTAACACTTGCGTACAGGGTACGTATGAATAGGAATAGCGATAATAATACGGAGGATGTTGGTGTCGATGGGGAGGAGGATGTATTCTGTGCTTGGAACTGGGCGATGGTGGAAGTAGAGGATCAAGAGAGGATTGGGGGCGAAAGTCGAGAGAGCTGATTATATGCGCATTTCGTCGTCCTTGTGTTTTGCCATTTTTGCGAAATGAACTGAAACCTGATGTGCACGAACAGCTGGTCGTGGCCCAAAGAAAGAACGACGCCATGGCCATTTTTTCATTTTGTAAATTAAACAAGAAAAGATGAACAAGATGACGATGACGCTGTCCAAACAAGCCATCATCAAGACGTACAGGCCTCTTCGATCGAAGCATCACGTCAAACCGGTCCAGGTCGAGTCCTGATTAGGCACGTGCATGCACTGCGAGAGGCGTGGTGCAATGAGCTATCCGCGGCTCAGCTCCTCGCAGACGGAAACAGCAATCGGGCACCCAAAGACGGGGCCCTGTGGCAAGGAGGGATCGTCGCCCCCAGATTTGGTTCTTTCGAGGGCCAAACGCTGCGACCAAAATTTCAGACAATCAAATCAAAGACGTCACTGTGACAATGGATCTCCCAGAGAAGTCTCGCGACAGAAGCAGGAATAGGCAATCAAAGCTTTAGAGGTGACAGCAGTCGGTGCCGGAAAATCGAGTTGACTGAGGGGCAGAGGGCATTCCTGTCGCTGGCAGAGCGCGCCAAGCCGGCCAGCAGGCAACAGCGACAGTCGGGCGCACAGCAGGGCTCGGATACCGATGGTGCCATTTACGCTGGCGAAGACTCGGACTCGCTTCGAAGCCGCGAATGAGCCAAGCTCGAGAGCCACAAGAAGACCGATTCGCGGGTGGGCCACTGACGCAGAGCGAGCACGACGACGAGCGCCCCAGATACAGCACACAGTCAGAGCAGAGCACTTGAAGGCCGTCGTTGCAGTCTGGTGGCAACTTGGTGGTCACCCTGGACAATGAGCGCATTAATTACGGCGAACCGGGCATGACCGGCCGGAGTGACGTCCCAAATTTCGCACGGTTGTTCTTGGTCGCCCCTCGCCTTACCTAAAATCCAGTTTTTTCCAACTTGCCTCCCTCTTTCAAAGTCTTCTCTTCCGAGTAGCTCCCTCTCCACATTCTTTTGTTGCCTCCCACCTACCCCTCCACCTACCTCTAATTCGACCTTTTTTCTCTGAAAAATCTACAATCATGGTCAGAATCGCTGCTGCCGCTGCCTCTCTCTTCGCCCTCGTAGGCTCTGCTGCTGCTCAGCAACTCCAAATCACGAGCCCCAACTCCAACACATGGTGGGGTAAGCAGCTCGTTTCCTTCGTCTCTGCCCAAGGGCGATGGAGCTGACGGTCGTCTAGTTGCACAATCCGTTAATGTCATGGCCTGGAACTGCCAGGAATCCCCATATACCAACTTTACCGTTCTGTAAGTGCCCCGTCCTCCCATGCTCTCCTCTTGCTGACTCCGTGCTCTAGCATCGCCAACCCAGTCAGTATCGTCTCCTTTCATCGCTATCACACTGGCTGACAGGTGCCATCAATCACTAGGACCCGCAAATTCTTCCTGCTCCTCTGGCCATCATCGGCATCCAATACAACTACGACTGCTCCAAGGAAATCACGCAGCAACAATCCGCTCAACCCGCTGCCTCAGGCTACACCTTGATTTTCGCCGACCCATTCAACAGCACCAACGTAAGCAATCCGCCTCCTTTGTTTTGTTTTTCTTTGCTTCCCAGTTCTTTTCCCACCCTTGTGCATTTTACTGATTACCCCTTTTTCTCGCCACCTCCGTCCCTTCATCCCGCATGTCGCAACCTATTCGCCCTCCACACTTGCACACAAACAGGTCTTTGCCACGTCCGAGCCCTTCGAAATCCGCCCCCTTGGCTCGCAATACCCCTCTCAAGTGCCCCAAGCCAACGAGAGCGCCATCACCTCTGGTGACAATGCCCAACCCACCGGCGGAAACGGCAACGGCACCAGCAGCGGCAGCAACAATGACAACGCTGCTGCAGGCTTGAACATCAAGGCCGCATTTGGCATAAGCTTGGCTGCCGTCGGCGCTGCGATTGGTCTGATGGCCTAAGTGAAGCTGGCAAAGACGCGGGATGCGTTGACCGCCTCGTTCTTGATATAACATGGAACTTGAACCTTGACGAATTTCATTTCATACGGATAGGACAGGATGATGACTCTTTCACACCTCCTCTCACGGATCTTGGTTCCCTGGACGTTTACCATCACAAAATACCCTTTGTGATCTTTTTTCTTTGCGACTCGTTCATGAGCTCCTTTTCTCTTGTTATTTTTTCTTTAAGCTTCTCGTTCTGTCTGTTGTTTAGATGATACCGCTCGTTAATAATCACGCTCGTTTGACCCTACCCGAGTGCACGTGAGGGACATCGCGTGACATCACGCGTTTGGTTGAAATGTCCCACGCAGCGATCACATCCCCGCACCCGCCATCTGCCCAGCCACCTCAGCCAACGCGCACGTCGCGCGACGCCAGCCTCGTTTCGAATTTGCGTCATCTACAGTCTGCGCTGCTTTTTCTCTAGCTGTCGGACTCGCATTGCCGCGGACTCGGCTCGCGTCTGACGTAAAGCCCAGACGTCGAAAACAACACGAACGTGGACGTGGACGTGAACGTGAACGTCGCATTCGAACGCTGTCTGCGCCACATCAGCGCAGTGTCAGCGCCAGTCTCCATATAATCAGCCCAGTGCCTCAATTTAAGACCATCGCTGTCACAATCACCATCCCCACCATCACCATCATTGCTACTTACCCCACACGGCCCACTCCGCTACTTCACAAAAGGAGCCCACGCATAAAGATGCAGTCCGCGATGTACGCCTCCCCGGCCCTTCCTCCCCCCACCTCGCCCATCCCAAGCTCGTCGCCTACACCGTTCAGCTCGTCCAGCATGGGGAGCATAGGAGACGCACACGGCGTGGGCGCAGACGCCTTTGGCCGCGCCGCCAGCGCCACCACTGTGAGCGTCTTTTCAGGCACCGCCAGTTTGCCCACGACTCCCCAGCGCCATACCCGGACTCACGCCCACAACAGCCACGCCCACCCCACCGCCAATGCCAGCGCGACGCCCGCGAGGATACAGCCGCAGACGAGCGGCGTGACGACGCCCCAGCACTACGCACCCGTCAACTCCTCGCCTTTGGCCTCTCCCCGCACGCCCACGCAGGACGACCACGATCATGTAATAGGAGGAGGAGGAGGAGGAGGAGCGCGTCGCGGTGGTCGTAACGCCGACACGTTCGAGCGGCGCAGGGCGAGCTACAAGTCCCGCGCGTCCCTCGGAGGAGGTGCAAGCGACGACCGGAGTCGCAATCCGTTCTTGGTCCGGAGCAGCGGTACCGGCTCTCCTCTCCTCCACTCCGGCTCTAGCTCCGGCTCTGGTGGTGGGGCGCTTGGAGGAGGAGTCGGGACGCTCTCGGGCTCGCAGGGCCAGAAGGATTTCTTGAGGCGGCAGTTTCAGCAGAAGTGTCTGCAGCATGCGGCGAGAGCCCGCGAGAAGGCCGTGCAGCGGAAGAGAGTTAATGTTAGGAAAGATAGGAGCGTTGGGAGTGAGGGGTTTAGCGGGAGCAGTGATGGGTTTGACGAGGATATGATGGCTGGGGAGGAGGAAGAGGACGGAGAACAGGAGGAGACTGTGGACGACGTTATGGGCGCTGAGGTTGGTCGTTCTTCGACAATAGTACCGAGCATAACCTCACGTTTGACTCTACAGCTATTTGGAAGACTATTAGAACACTGGGATAGACAAGAGAAGCACCAATATCGACGGTCGTATGCGCTAGACGTTGGGTCGAGTTTCGATCCTGATATGGAGGACATTGATGAATGGGAGCAACACTTGTCTGGGACTGGTATGTATCCTGCTCTTTCCCTCGTTTATAATGCGGGTTGATATATTGATGATATAGGTCCTTCGGCCGCGACTACGACGACGTCAGGGCCGAGTGGCAACAACAGCCAACCAAAGTTAAAGTACAATTACAGGCCCAAAGCACAGACAGCGCCTACACCCACACCTACATCCACACGTCGCTTCTCCTCTCTCCCATCCACATCCACATCCACGTCCTATTCCGCATCCCTTCCCTCATCCGTAACCACAGACCCGGAGGAATACGAAATCCCCTACGACCTCGACGACCTCACACCGGAAGAGCTCGAAGCCTGCGCGAAAGAGTACGAGCGCCAGGCCGCCCTCGCCGAGTTTGCGGATATCCCGAAGGAGGAGCTGTTTGGCGGGCTGAGCGATCTGGAGGACGACGATGAGGAGGATGCTATGGATGTGGCTTAGCGCGTGCTTGTTGCCCTCGGCGTTGGACCTGGCACTTCCTTCCGAGGCAGGATTAGAGCTCGCCCCTTGTGCCGGTGCTCGTACCTTTCAGGGCCCCTAGTCACGGTGTTGATAGCGCAGCTAGGGGGCTGCTCTAGCCCTCGAACGAAGTTGTTGGTAGATGGTATGGACCGGAGCATCGTGCCCGTCCATATAGTGCTGTCCGCTTTCGGTGTCGGTGTTAGTTCATGGTGGTGTCGTTTGTTTATTAAACCACAAGGTGTATTCCCCCCACCGGTGGTTCATCGCTGGTATATTCTATCAAAAATAATGCCTGCTTCATCGTTCTATGCTGTGCATGCAAATTGCTCTTGCTCCTGTTCTGTTCTGTCTTTTCCCCCTCGCTTTGTTTTATAATTATCCTATACGAGATTCACTGTTCTCGTAGTTTATACATCTCCCTCGTGTTCATGTTCACATGTCCCATTGTGTTAACTTCCTCTTTCCCTTCCCTTTCCCTTCCCTTCTCTATTTTTTTCGGGTGCTTCGGATTTAATCCCTCGTTCTGTACCATAGCGATTTGCAGTTTACATGTGCGTATCTGCGTCCTCGTGAGAAATCAAGTTCCAAACCTCAACGCACGCGCAGTTGCTCTTTCTCCATTCGCACTCACACATACTCGGCTGCTGACGATTCTTCGTTTTCGTCGATGGTATTATACTCGAGCCTGTTCATGGTCTTCTTGCTATTTTCTTGTCTCTGGAGGTACATATGATAGATGGTAGACCAGGTGGTTCTATTTGAAACGTCGACGCTTGTTTATACAACTCAGCCTCAGGCCCGAGAATGTATGCATATTGTATGCTGTCGAAAATAAACCGCTGGGCATAAGGCGCTCTGCTCCTTGTTCCCTCCCGCTGGTAATCCACCATTTGATTCTGTCAGAGTCATCGTGGAGGAACTGATGCGCATTGGATTTCACTCACACTGGCAGAGTATGCATGAGCTCTATACACTGTAGCGACTATACACGAAAGCAGAGCAAGAAAAGTCTAAACGAAAGCAACCACTAGCAGACGTCCTTATAAATATTTACTCATGTACCACCCGCGAGGTATCCGAGTCTAACTTGGTTGACCATGCTTCACTTTCCGAAACGCGTATCTCGACACCCCATCGTCCTGGAGCACCCACTCCCTCTCCAGCGTGTATCCCTTCCTCTTGGGGAGCACGACGCACCATATGTACCAGTACACTATCCCGAATGAAGATAGCGATATGGAGGCAACCGGGTGCGACTAGCAGCAAACAAAAAGAACAGTCAGCCAAAGGAAGAAAGAAAATGTAAACAACGTCGGCAACCAAGACCGTCAACTCACCCAATACGGCAACTTTTCATAAACCCTCGTCACAGTCGGCGGAATGAACGGCATGAGGATCAAAAACAAATTCGACAGGAAATAAAGCACGACTATGATCCTGGGCGCTCTAAACGGTGGATCCCAGTTCCACGATCTGAACGACGCCGTGTAGAGGAGCAAGAGGCCGAAGGAGACGATGGTGTTGATGAGGGAGACGCCGTAGGCAGATACTATGAATTCCAATGCCAATGCATGGTCAGTGGTGCACGTAGGAGGGGTGTAATGAGAGCCTTACGGTTGATGATGAACAGGTACGCATCGCTCGCGGGAGGGATGGACATGATGATGACTGAAAAGACAACTTGACTCGTCAACGCCGCTAGCGGCGCGCCAAAGGGTTTGTTGCTAGCGAATACGCTCGAGAAGGGTAAAACCCCTTCGCGTCCCAGTTCTTGTATGACTACCAGTGCAAAGCACCGGAGAGGTGAAATGAGAGGAAGCATTAAAATCGAGTGCATAAGGGAAGAAAGATACGGACTTCTTCCATACGAGAAATATGTAGCCAGAAGGTTTCCAAGGATCGACAAGGAAATAAAGCCACTCAGCGCCTTCACGTTCCCGTTCAGTATAGACCATTCGTGGCTACACAGACCACCACTCACCCTCTCCGTCTCAGGCCCAAACAAATTCCGGAAATACAGGGCCCTGCATACATCCCAAATTAATAAGCCTCCAAAAAACCACAAGCATCGATTAACGCCACTCACGCAATGATTCTCTTGCTATCCAAAATATCCATCTTTGACACAGCCGCGAAATACGCAACGTTCACCAGGAGGTATACAGAAGCCGCACACGCCACCGCAACAGGCGCCGCTCTCTTCAACGTTCTAACCGGATCCTTGATCTCGGACATGGAGTAATTGGCATTCGTATAGCCAATATACGACCTACGCCAGAAAATCAGCACCACGCACAACCATCAACTATAGGCCCTCAGACCGGAGCCTACACGAAGCGTCCTACTGACCATATAACATTATACAACGCCGTCGTCAACGCATTAATTCCCGTCCCACCGCCCTCCCACACGCTCTTCCACGACTCAAAGTTCCTCGGCTTCTCGTACTCGCCCAGGACCCCAAACCCAGGGACGCCGCACAGACAGAGTATACCCGACATGGCTATAGCGGATAGGATAACGAGCTTGAAGAGGCCGAGGAAGTTTTGGAGTTTGAGGCCGATGTGGAGGAAACAGCCGTGTAGGATTATGCAAGTGGTTATGGCGGTGAGGGCGAGGATGCGGGTGAGGAAGGGTGTTGGAGTTAGGTTGAAGGTGTGGGCGATATCTAAGAGAACAACTCGGTCAGTTGGGTATGAAGGTGGAGGGAAGGAGGAACGTACATTCTCCAAATACTAGGGCGTTGGCTGCCGAGGTATTCTGCAAGAAATCATCTCTTAGTTCTCCATAAGTGCACGTTGAAAGATTCGGAAGGACATACTGAGATGAATGCATATATTGAAAACGCACAAGTTGCCAAGAACTTTGGTCGACGGTATATGAATTCTAGGTAGTTCTTCTCTCCTCCGCTTCTTGGGAGTCCCTATCAGGCAACAAGAGTGGGTGTGAGTGACGCGAGTCCTTTACAGTAGCACTCGGAAGAAGGCTTCTGCGCAAGAGCGCACACATACCGTTCCAAGCTCGACATAAACCCAAGTGCCCGCAGCAGCCACCAAAGATCCAAGAACCCACATCAACAGCGCCAACCCAACACTTCCGGACCCGCGCAAAATAGAACTTGGGGTAGCATAGATCCTAATCGTACACTGGACGTTGAGCAGACGACCATCGGGAAAAAGGAGGAAGGAACGCACCCCGTACCGATGATTCGGTTGAAAATGAGGAACACGACGCTCCAGAAGCCTATATGCGCGCAAAAGAGAGGAGCAGCAGTAGCCTGAGCACACGTGGTACGTTCAACGACGCGAACGAACGGAAACCCACCCAGTTTGCGTTTAGCTTGCGGGACGTTATCATACGCCTCTCCGTTGTTCGCTACACCACACCACACCCGACAGCACCACACCGACAGAACAAACCCAAGCCACCATCGCCACCACCATCACCGCCACAACCGCATACCCGCAAAATCAAAAGAAAAAAAAAGGAAGACCTTATCTCAACACCTCCCCCTCACACGACACACTCGCAGAACAACAACAACACTCACCCTCATTCCGCCCAAGCGAAGCCCCCTCTATCGCGCTCGGACCAGCCACAGCCCGGCGCGCGGGCACACCGAGTCCGAGTCTCGCAGAACGCCTTGATATCGCATTGTATCCCGATTCCGAGTCGGCGAGGGTAACGGTGCCGTCCGTGTCCAAGTCCAAGTCGGAGGTCGAGTCTTTGGTTCTGGAGGGCAGGAGGGGCTGTCTCTCGTCCCCGTCCCTGTCCTGCTTCGCAGGCGACTCGGAGCCCCGGGAGACGGTCGCGGTGGGAGGAAAGGAAGGCATAGCAGCTACACACCACCACGTATTCAACGAAAACCCAACATACCACGGATACGAGCACGAGCACGAGGACCTACACTCGCCAATACGGATGCTATGCCCAGTCCAAGCCCGAGCTCGAGTCCTCCACCGACCAATTCGGGAGGGAATAGCGAGAATCACGTTATCCGTGCCAGAGTGGTGGCAACATTTAGTGCTGTGGCGCCTTGATGAGCTCATCGCGATAAGCGCAACGGCCCGACATGGGAACTGGCTCAAAGGGGCTGAGGTTGACAGCTCCCTCGGCCATGACCCTATCAACATTGTGTTGGTGCCAATAACAGGCTGCTTTTGTTGGCTTTGAGCTGGCGGATTTGCAGTGGCATTTGGGAGAGGTCTGCCGAGGACGACCAATGCGGATACCAACGCGGAAGCAGGCTATTTCTGGCGTGGCCAGGTCAATGACGCTCCGCTGGGCAACTGTGCGGTACTCCCAATCACCGCCAATGCGACAAATTGCACACAAAGACTACTTTAATTTGCTCAAGTACTCAATACAGCTCGGTTCACTTTACACAATCCGATACGCAGAGTCTCTTATACAATACCACTGTTGGTAACAGTGATAAGTCTTGATGTTTTACCACTTGCAGATCCAAAGCCCTCGATCTTCTTGACGATGTCGAAACCTTCAACGACCTCGCCTAAGCGGTCAATGTCAGCCGGCCCAAGTCTTATCAGTCTACGATGGGACATACCGAAGACGACGTGCTTCCCGTCGAGCCAGGAAGTGACGACAGTGGTGACGAAGAATTGGGATCCGTTGGTGTTTGGACCAGCGTTGGCCATGGAGAGAAGACCAGGGCGGTCGTGCTTCAACCTGAAGTTCTCATCTATCACACCACCATCAGTTCCAGTTCAACCTCAGGGCAAAAAGGCGATGCTGGAGAAAAGTAGGAACGTCCATCTAAATCCAGCCAATCTGACGAATCGCCCAGCGAAACGCGTAAACTCCAAACACCAAGACAAGAACGCGCAAGAACACTAGCCAATCCTCACCTGCGAATCTCTCGCCGTAGATGGACTTTCCACCGGTTCCATTCTGCCTGGTAAAGTCACCGCCCTGGAGCATGAATTGGGGGATGACACGGTGGAAGGGGGACCCCTTGTATCCAAAGCCATTCTGGCCGGTGGCCAATTCACGGAAGTTGCGAGCGGTCTTGGGGACGACCTCGTCGTACAACTTGAAGACAATGCGACCGAGGGGTGCACCGTCGGCGGCGACATCAAACTGATGGGCAAATTGGTGATTACAAATGGCGAGTGGGGAAGTAAGGATTCAAGCCATCACGAGGCAAAGGCGGATCAGTCAGTTGATAGATATCGTTGCGGCAATGACCATTGAAGGAAGCGCATGAGTGAATAGGGGTCCGATTAGATTAAATTGAGTACGCGATCCCCAGCTGGCGGCAATGAAAACGGTGTACATACAAAGACGTTGGGTTGGGCCATGACGATTAGGACTGGTTGCTGGACAAGTCGCAAAGGTGAAATTCAGAGGAAAAGGCGATGAGATCAGTTGTGATACATCGCGTTGGGTCTTTATACTCCCGTCCCAAAACGGGCGATTATGTCAACTGATCATGTGCAACACTGCCCAAATTGTCAATGCACCCCAAATTTTGGAGCCAATCAGCGTGCGGGTCGGCGTTGCTCTGGACGTTCTGCCTCGTGTCGGTCGCTGCGTCCGTCGAGAGCACTGGAAATGGCGGAGGTGCGGCGGTCAGCCCAACTCTGTGGGCAATTCCATTCGCAGCGGCACATCCTGCGTCCCAGCGTCGCCGACGCCGATGACAGCGGTATGTTTATGCACAAATGCGGTCTCTGGGCAGCCTCCCAAGCCCTCGAAAGCCTGCACGCCCTCGGGCAAATGCACACGTTCCGTTGCCAAGGCCCTCGTCGAGCTATGACGTAGTGGCATACTGTCGCGCCGGGCAGTCTGCCGATCAGCCCTTGCACATGGCTCGACGCCAACGCGCTCCATATTTCGCGTTTTCCTGTCGAGATTTTCCATCAAATCTTTGACCAAGTCGTTCAGTTCGACGTTTCAACGTGTGCTTACGACCCTGAATTGAAGGCCTATACATATCACCACCACCTCACGCTCACCAGCGTCTGCACTCAGTGGCGTCGTATCGCGATCAATTATCGGACGACGATACAATTTCCTCACAACAGCCTTTCCTGGATCTCTGAACTCATCCTACGATCGAAAGAACACCCTTTGTCCGTCTCATGCGCGCTCCGAGCTTCCCCCCTCGCAGAAGGAAAAGGAGACTTTGGCGCTCATTCTCCCACACACTCACAGAATCAGCGAACTGGATTTCTCCTTCAGTGCCTGTCGAGAGGGAAAGCACCCACAAGTCCTACAATTACTCTCTCAACCAGCTCCATCTCTGCGTTGTCTTCGTGTCTCGAGGTGCAATTACGATCCTCCTGAATCGCGCACCTTTTTTAACACCGCTGTTCCGGCACTTCGCCACCTCGAGCTGGCGAGGTTTTCTCTCCCGCAGGACACCCTAATACCATTCCACCCTTCCCAGCAATTGACGCATCTTCGACTCGTCTTTGTGTCTATATCCCTCCCTCCAACTCAATTCGTGGACGCTCTCTGTGCTCTCCCCAACCTCACCCATCTCTCCATCGAATACTCAATCAGAGGCGAGTGGGATCTCGACAACTTGGACACCAATCCCACCCCCGCCATCCTCAGCACCGTAACGCACCTCTCGCTGATCGACTACGGCATCTCATCCTGTGGAGAATTCCTGAGCTTGGTGTCACTCGATCCAGAAGCCGATATCGAGATCTCCGGTGGATTCTTCAAGGAAGACGACCTCGATCTCGTCATCTCGTTTTGCAAAAGACTCGGGACGGCTCCTGATGGAGAGCAGGTCTCGTACATCCGAGATCTCTCTGTTCCAAGTCTGAGCGAAATCGAATACCGGATGGCCTCGGTATCGGACGGGAATCACAAGCCGGGTGGACTCAAACTCGAGCTTGGTGTAGAAAACTACATCAACGACTTTGACCTCTGCTATCGGGACGTGTTTCTCTGCATCGTCAGATGGCTGGCGTCACCCACAATCCGCTCGTGCACCCTGGCCCTCGAGGACATAGCCGAAAGGGACTGGAGAGAGATATTCGGTCGGATGGAGAATCTGGAGAAACTTGTCGTTGTGTGGCAGGATCTGGATCTGGGATTGGAATGTCTGGAAAACTTGATTCATGCACTGGATGTTCCGTCGACCGATTCAATCACCCTCCCGCACTTGAAATCGTTGGCATTTCCGGAGTGTCTCCCGTTGGAAGGATTTGACCCCTTGTGCGACTGTCTGAAGAGGAGGAAGGAAAAGGGGTACGCATTAGAGTCCCTTTTGTTTTGGGATGGTATTGAGGATGGCTACTACGCACGATATGGAGAGCTTGGTTTGCAATTCGAGTGCTAGCGCATAGGCATTCTCGCAATCTGTGTATAATTGCTGTGGAGGGATAGGAGGCAATGGGAGTGTTGGATCGTGCTCAAACGCCAAGCATTATTTTTACCTGAATCTCGCCGTTGTGGTCCGCGTATCCACCGAGCAAATCATTGAATCCTGTCCACGTTCGTCTTCACCATCAAGTCATGGCAGTGGGCAGTCTATCGGTGGTATTCAATACTACGTACGACAAATGCCCTTCATTTCCCACGGCCTTCCCATCGTCAGGGTCAGGTCTTCACCACAATGACCACGGATCCAGAGACCGCCAACGCAATCCATCTCTCGCAACTCCCTGTTGAAATTCTCCATCAAATCTTTGATCAAGTCACTCAATACGCTGTCTCAACGTCCCGTCATGGCCATGGACTCAAGAGCTACACACACCAACACCACCTCACGCTCACGAGTGTCTGCCGCTCATGGCGCCATATCGCGATTTCCCATGCACCGTTATGGACGACGATACAACTCCCCCACAGCAATCATACCTGGATTTCAAACCTTGTCCTACGATCAAAGGGGCATCCCTTGTCCGTCTCGCTCGTCCTGTTCTCGTCTCGTGCTCTCCCGCAAAGGCAGGCGGACAGCCTCGCCCTCATTCTTCCGCATTTCAGCAGAATCCGCGAATTCGATCTTTCCTTCTACACCTTGTTTGAGAAAGAGCACGCACAAGTCCTACGATTCTTGTCCCAACCGGCCCCGGCCCTGTGTTGCCTTCGCGTCCACCAGCAGCAACCCCGTCCTTCTGCCGAACCCCCCACTCTTTTCAATAATTATGCTCCAGCGCTTTGCCACCTTCAGCTAGTGGGATCCTCTCTACCCCAGGACTCTCTACTGCCATTCCATCCTCCGCAGCAATTAACATCTCTTCGACTTATCTACGCATTTATAGAGCTAAGCCTAGCCGAGTTTTTAAGCGCTCTTTGTACCCTACCCAACCTCACTCAATTGCATATCAAGGGGTCGATACCGGAGGATTGGTGTAGTAGTAATTCAGGTACCCTCCGCCCCACCGTCCTCAGCACCTTGACGCATCTGGTACTTGTCGACCATATTCGAGGATGCGGGGCTTTCCTGGACTCGGTATTGTTCAACCCAGAAGCAAACATCGAAATATCTGCAGAATATGAGGACATAGATGGCATTACCACGATAATTCCATTCTGCAAAAGGCTCGCAGGAGCTGATAACAATAGGCCGGTCTCATGCATTCGCGATCTCTCCATCACCGACTACCCGGAGATTGAATGTAGAGCGACTTTCACACTGGATGGGCGTCACGAACCTGGCAGATTCACGCTCAGTCTCGTACTAGACGATCACCCAAAGAAATATATTGGTTATCAATTCGCTCCATTTGCATATTATCTGGTGGCCAAATTCCTAGCTTCACCGACTATTCGCTCGACCACCCTATCCCTCGTGAAAATAGCCGAGTCGAAATGGAGGGAAATATTTCGTCAAATGGAGAACTTGGAGGCGCTGTCGATCGTCCTTCCGCAGATTCGGCCGAGGACATGTGAGCTAAAGGAGCTCATATCTGCCCTGGACGTTCCACCCGACTCGTTGGCGGATTCGGTCGCGCTTCCGTGTTTAAAGTCGCTGGCCCTTCCTGAATACCCTCTGCCGGCGGAATTTGACGCCTTGTGCGATTGCCTTGGGAGGAGGAAGGAGAAGGGGTATTCGTTGGAGTCGCTTTTATTCAAAGAGGGTGATCCGGACGACTCGGAGGGCGTTGATGATGGTTATTACGCGATGCGGTATGAGGAACTTGGGTTGGAATGGTCTTGCCCTACGAGAGTGACGTCGGTCTAAATGCCCAATCACATGAATCAACCTTGGCCGGCTGTTCAACGGGACTTCACTATAAGCCACGCCCTGCGAGTGATTTCCGGTCTAGGTGATTGTTTTTATTCTGATGTCGCTTTCTTCGTCTTGGTGCTCCTCCATCGACGCAGTTGCCCTCCCGCGCTCAAAGCCGTTGGCCTTTTCTGCTCCAGATTGGCGGGATTCAGTGCTCTATGCGATTGGCTCAAGTGGAGGAGGGAAAAGGGCTACCCATTAGAGATCCACTTGAATATCATCACGCGAGTCGGTATGAGGAACTTGGGTTGGAATACCCTTATCCTAAGTAACAGCGTATAGCACTTCCTTGATATGGGCGTAGCGGTATTGTAGACGTTGTACCACAAGGACTCACAGCTGAAGAGCTTACGTTGTAGTATGTACTCTTATCTTAAAAGTGCCAGGGTAAGTAGATATTTCAATCACAACATCGGCGCTTGCCGGCATTCCCATATTGGACGGCTCAATGGTGTGCGGTTGACACATATCGTAGTAATATGCCTATTTAGGACGCCAGCACTATATGTCTGTCTTCTCCCGTTTTGGCAGCTGAGGGACTCGAGCTGTAGCTTAAGCCCACTGCACATATCGAGCAGTCGCGATTACCGTGACAGTGGTCATCCCGTTGGCACTGATTTTCGTGTCGGCAGTGTCGCTGGACCACGGCAGGATCCAACTGCAGATACTGCTGCTATGCCCTCCCTTTCTGATCGCGAGTCCCAGGAGCTGGAGCAGAAGCGCAATGCAGAGGAGAGACAACCTCTGCTGGGTCAAGCGAATGAACTAAACTCGGGTTTGGAGATCAATTCCGAGGAAACGGATGCTCTGATCGACTCAGAACCAGGGTACAATGCGATATCCAAGGGTTCTGGTGGGCTATCTCGTGCACCTGAGCGGGTTGTTGGTGGCCCTAGTGCGATTGAGGGTGCATCGCTTGGGAGGAATGAAGGTGGGCCTTATTGTGCTTGTTGCTTGTATGAAAGAAGCAGTGTTGATAAGATTATTTTATTCCGTTTGTTTTCGCTTTTTTCTGGATGTTGGAATTTGGCGTTCGCAATTTGCGTTTTCAGCGCATAATGGTGAAGCGTACGATAACGTCCCACAAGCTAAACGAAAATTGGGTAAGCGTTGTATGTTTGTTGATACGATTGCACATAGTGAGTTTACTCGCCATTGGCGCGTGTAGGTTTCTGGAGTGCCGTGTTCCTGATCTTTAACCGGATTATTGGTACCGGGTTTGTTATTTCCATCCTACTGTTAAGTATGCAACTTGGATGCTCAGCGTTCCACATGTTTCCAGGATCTATGCAACTCCAAGTTCAATTTTGCGTGGTTCTGGAAGTGTTGGGATGGCACTATTAATGTGGGTTATCGGGTCAACGGTAGCCATTGCAGGGACGTTAGTTTATGTTGAACTGGGAACGGTACATATGCATTCCTCCATTTCCCAGGTCTACTTATAAAGGGCTCACGCTGGTTATCGTATAGGGACTCCCAAGAAGTGGAGGAGAAAAGAATTACTTGGAATTCATATACCGCCGACCGAAGTTTTTGGTAACTTGTGCATTCTCGATATACGTTTTCGTTTCGGTATGCCAAACCTCCTTGTTTTTCTTTCTAATGTGCTGAAATATCTCTTTCCAGGGTGCATCAGCAGCAAGTGCACTAGTTTTCGGAGAGTGTATGCCTTTCTCATTTATTTAAAACATCATACTTTTACTCACAATTTCCCTATTTAAATAGACCTTTTACACGCCCTGGACATCCCCCCAACACCCTTCCTCACTCGTTCTCTTGCCCTCCTTTGTATGATCTTCTGCGTAATCATGCACGGTTGCTTCCTTCAAATCGGCCTCAAACTCCAAAATGCCTTGGGCTTTTTCAAGTTGATCGTCCTCTCTGCTATAGCATTCTCAGGTATCTTATGCTTGAGCGGAGTCCCGGGTTTTGAAGTCAAAGAAGGATCTGAGTATGAGAAGCCCCGGAATTTCGAGTCTTGGAAGAGTGTTTGGGAAGGAACTGGGACAGGGATCAATGCGATGGTCATGGCACTTTATAACGTTATCTGGTCAGTTTTTACGCTTAGTTTTCTTCGTTAAATCGGGCTTATATCTCATTTTACCCGTCTTCCAGGTCATATGTCGGGTACACGAATGCCAACTATGTTTTATCAGAGATCAAGGACCCAGTCAGGACTTTGAAGAGAGCGGCGCCCGCTGCGGTGGCTTGTGCGGCTGCCATCTACCTACTGGTCAACGTCGCATATTTTTCTGCTGTTTCCAAGACAGACATCTTGCATAGCAAGAGGATCGTCGCGTGAGTGCCTTCCGAAGAGTATCTGGGTATCGCACTGAATTGCATTTATTAGAGCACTCTATTTTAGAAATCTGTTTGGCCCCGCTACAGAGAGGGTAAATTAATCTGTCTTGTCATCCGGTAAAGCAGCCTTCTAATCTAGCAAATCACTCAAAGGCACTCAGTGGATTTATTGCGTTATCCATCCTAGGTGCCATGCTGGCTTCGTATTTCTCTTATGGAAGGGGTTAGTATTATTGCTAGGCTATCTCGTTGCCCTTCTCCTTCTCATCCACTTCTTTAATTTAATCACTGTCTGTTCTTCCCTCTGTACACAGTGGCTCAAGAATTGGGACGCGAAGGAGTTTTACCTTACTCTCACGTGTTCGCCAGTAACAAGCCTTTCAATGCACCATTAGCAGCAGTATTCGGCCACTTCGCCTTCCCTGCGATCATCATATTTCTCCCTCCCGCGGGCGATGCGTATCTTTTCGTAATAAACAGTAAGTCGAATCTGGATTTATCCGCCCTTAATATGCACTCAACCCCTACCTGACTTTTATAGTGGCGTCCTACAGCATGTCCCTCATCAATACCCTAGTTTCATTCGGCCTTCTTCTCCTCTATACCTCAGAATTCAAATCCTGGAATTGGGATCCGCCTTTCAGAGCACCCAAGTTCATCATCTTGTTCTACTTCCTCTCCAATTTGTTTTTGGTCACTGTACCCTATATACCACCAACTACGACAAAAGTGTATGAGAAGTTGCCTCATTGGGTGAGTTGTATTACGTTACTCAATCATTGTTCATTGTGCTCATGTGGACCCAGTCACACCCAGTCGCCTCGATATCTTTATCTTCTCTCGGGATAATATACTGGTATATATGGTGCGTTGTACTCCCCAAGAGGAGGGGATACAAGTTGGAGAGGCAGTGGGTGCTCCAGGATGATGGAGTATCGCGATATGTGTTTCGTAAAACTCGACTTGGGCAATCAGGTGGAGGTTGACAGAGCTATGACTAGCCTGAACGGAGGTTCGGGTGTTAGATATGGGTATTGGTTCTTTAGGCTGATGGTCATCGGCCCCCGTTATGGCCGACTTGGGTTTCGATGTGCTGATTGCTTTCGTATTGTGTTTTGCTGCTATGCTTTCTTGGGATTGCTTTCATTGCTGTGTTGCTGTGGAAAATGGTTCACCAATTTGTGTATTATAACTCTAGGTTCTGCGTTGTCATAAAAAATGGACGATGTACATGATGAGGATAATTGTACCATATGAATATTCTGCCTAATAGTGGAGTTTCTTGGAGACGCCACCCATAGTGCATCCGTGTACGGCCTAAGATGATTTGCTTCCACCTTGGATGTCCCGCCTGTTCATTCTCAATCTCGCTTCCACAATTGAAATCGTTTAGCTTCTCAAAATCGTTGTTCGCGGAACTCAGTGCGCTATTTAATTGCCTCGAGAAGAGAGAGAAAGGAAAACGGCTGCTCGCTAAAGACCCTATCCTTTGATGACCGCCATCAGGCAAGATGGTCATTGAGTGAGGAGATATCGAGAACTGGAGCTAGAACACCCTTTTCCTACAAACGCTACTGTAGAGTAATTCTTTGCAGTATTCATCGAGTAACTGTGGAAATCGATGCGAAACAAAGTACCAGAGTAGAAAGGAAGATCTATACATACTTCGGCCATTGCCGACATCTTCATATGTCGGACCCCTGAGCTTATCAGCAAGGTGCCCATTTAGGATGCTACAGCATTATATCACTATGTTCTCCCGAACTGGCTGCTGAGGGACTTGAGCGGTAGGTCGTATTAAGGCACATACCGAACGGTTGCGATTACCGTCATGGTGGAAAATCACGCTATTCCCGTGGTGGTACGACCTTCACCGAGCTCCAGTCCAGATATCGCTACTATGTCCTCTCCTTCTGAACACGGATCAAGATTTCAGAAGCCAAAGTGCAATGCATCAGAGACGCAACCACTGCTAGCCGCAAAAAACGCAGATACAGGTTTACACTTGGGCCGCGATGAAACGGTTGCTCTTTCGGACTCGGGATCAGGCTACGACGCGATACTCAAACACGCTGGCGAACTCGGACTGGGGTCTCACCCTCCTGTGCAGGCAGCTAGCGGGGTTAGTGCAATGGAAGGTGCATCGCTAGGGAGGAATGAAGGTGAGTGCCACTTTTCTTCTATATTGCTTGTATGAGAGAGAACTAAGGAAAGATCATTTGATTCACGTTTGGCCGCAATTTTTTTACGTTCATTTTGGTGGGTTGCCACGTCTCTTTGCGTCCGCTCTCGTGTTGCAGCAAACAACGATGAAGGGTACGACAATGTCCCACAACTTAAAAGAAAATTGGGTAAGTCATCATCTTCTTTTGCTGAAAAAATTTTAAGATGTTCAATTTACTCCCCCTTAACTATTTTCAGGTTTTTGGAGTGTCGTATTCTTGATCTTTAACCGGATTATCGGCACCGGGTTCGTTCATCCTACTACTGGGCGACAACCCGTTTGCTCAGTATTCGACATGCTATTAGGATCTATGCTACTCCAAGTTCAATTTTGCGTGGTTCAGGAAGCGTTGGAGTGTCGCTATTGGTGTGGGTTTTTGGATCGCTGGTAGCCGCTGCAGGGACCTGGGTTTACGTTGAACTGGGAACCGTACGTATACATTTTTATGTTACGGCTCAAGCTCGTTTACTAGTAATTGAACTATGTTTTCGTGTGTATTCGACGTTAAAAGGGTCTTCCAAGAAATGGAGCAGAGAAGAATTACTTGGAATTCATATACCGTCGACCAAAGTTTTTAGTAACATGCACGCTCTCAATATACGTTTTCGTCTCGGTACGCTTTCCTGAATTCTATTGCCCTCGTTGAATCCGACAAAATATCTCCACTGACAGAATGTCGCTGCAGCAAATGCGCTGGTCTTCGGAGAGTGTGCGTGCTTCTCATTTATGTTAACAGAATTCCTTATTCCTCACTCACCTTATCCAAAACAGACCTCTTACACGCCCTCGACATCACTCCAACATCCTTCCTTACTCGCATTCTCGCCCTTCTCGCTATCCTGTTTTGCATAGTCATGCACGGCTGCTTCCTTCATACAGGCCTCAAAGTTCAGAACACCTTGGGCTTTGTCAAGTTAGCCGTCCTCTCCGCTATTGCACTTTCGGGCATACTCTGTTTATGTCGTGTTCCGGGATTTGATGTCATAGAAGGATTCGAGAAACCCAGGAATTTCGAGTCTTGGCAGAGCGTTTGGGAAGGAAGCGGGACGGGGATTAACGCGATGGTCATGGCGCTATATAACGTTATATGGTCAGTTTCTCGTCCTGAAGTGGTTTAAATCTGACCTCTCATTCGCACTGAAGGTCGTATATCGGGTACACGAATGCAAACTATGCTCTATCTGAAGTCAGGGATCCAGTTAGGACATTGAAAAGAGCAGCGCCTATTGCCGTGGCTTGCACAGCCTCCATTTACTTACTCGTCAACATCGCATATTTTTCGGTTGTTTCCAAGACAGATATCTTGCATGGCAAGAGGATTGTTGCGTGAGGACCTTCTGGGGATACCCTGATATCACACTCAACTCTATCTGTTAGGGCACTTTACTTTAGGAATCTGTTCGGACCTGCCACAGAGAGGGTGAGTTGGCCCTGTCTTGTCGTTTGGTAGATAGCCTTCTGACCGAGTCAGCCACTCAAAGGCACTCAGTGGGTTTATTGCCTTTTCAGTCCTAGGAACAATTATGGCTACATTTTTCTCTCTTGGAAGGAGTCAGTGTTACTATCGAGCTACCTTTTCAGCTATTCCATTAGTCCCGAGCCTCGCACACTGACTTGGCTACTACCTCACTTTCTCCCTACATTCAGTGGTACAAGAACTAGGACGCGAAGGAGTTTTACCCTTCTCTCACGTATTCGCAAGTAACAAACCATTCAATGCTCCTTTGGCGGCATTATCCAGTCACCTTGTCTTTTCCGTGGTCATCATGTTCCTCCCTCCCGCGAGCGATGCCTATCTCTTCCTTATCAACTGTAAGTCGATTTGGGTTTTATTTATGCTCTGTGTATATTAAATGCCATTGAATTTCTGTAGTGGCCTCATATGATGCGTCACTCATCAATACTCTAGTGTCTTTCGGTCTTTTACTCCTCTATACCCCAGGATTTAAGTCTTGGAATTGGGATCCACCCTTCAGAGCACCCAAGTTCATAATCTTGTTCTATTTTCTCTCCAATTTGTTTTTGGTCATTGTACCCTATATTCCGCCCACTGTGACAAAGGTTTATGAGAAGCTCCCGTATTGGGTGAGTAGAATACTCAAGTTTTGTCCCCAGTACTGATGTAAATCCAGTCTCACCCAGTCGCATCAATATTCTTATCCTCATTCGGAGTAATATATTGGTACATATGGTGTATCGTACTCCCAAAGAGGAGGAGATACAAGTTGGAGAGAGAGTGGGTGCTCCAAGACGATGGAGTATCGAGATACGTCTTTCGGAAAGTTCAATCTGGGCAAGTAGGTTAAAGATTGACAAAGCTAGGGCTAGCTCGAACGGAGGTTGAGTATTGGATGTTGAATTTTGCTTTTATATCGTATTTTGCTGCTGTGCTTTCTTGGAATTGGTCTCGCCGCTGCACTGCTATGTTATTAAATAGGATCCACCAATTTGTATATTATAACTCCACATGTCGTGTTGTTATACAAAGGGCTTGGACAATTTGTCGTGATATCGCATTCAAGGTAGGCTTCCAATTCAAACCAAACTTAGAGGCAAAAACTCGGAGAGGGAACCGCTGCAGCTGCCTGTGCAAGCATAACACCTACACACATGCCGCATAGAACAGTACAAAAGGTGGCTGTCGATTGCTCAGTGACTCAGGCCTCAACAACACCGAACTACCGAAATACCATACTTTACTCCCTACCACACCCATTCCTGAGATCACGCATCAGCCATCCTAACATCCCCATCGTCCTCTATCGTCTGTTGAACCATCAGCTCTTCCGCTGCCTGTTTAATCATCGCAATCTTGTCTCTCATGACTTTTATAGCCTCGGGGAGTAATCTCTCCGGTGCATATGCGCTCTCCGATTCGACGTTGACTGTTTAAAAATTCGAAAGTAGGAGTCATCAGTCATTTATGTTGTCAAAAGAGAACAAGGGAGGGACGAAATAACGGGCAAAGCACCACTTACACAAGAAATAATCCCTAACTCTACTCAGCTCCACCATCCCTTCAAACTCTGGATGCCGCAACACCTCTCTGCTGACTGAGTCCTTCCTTACGCCCCATTCGTCCACGCTGACCTTCTTCGTCGCGGGATCGACGTTGATCACACCGGGGGAGAAACACCTTTGGAATTTCTCGGCGAGATTGGGTGGGATGGGTTGGAGGATTTTGATATGTGGGAGGAGGCGGTATGACGCGGTTGCTATACACCAGAAACGAGAACGCACAATTAGTTTACTCACACCCACAGTAAGAAAGAGCTCATAGGATCGTAAACTCACCAACGGGACTGAACTTTGCATGGTCCTTCCCAACACCCTTGACAGCATGCAACTCCATATCGATCTCTTGTCCAGGTCTCAGCTTCGCCAGCACGATATCCCCGTTCGCCGGCCCTGGTTTGTTTTCTGTGAATATGTCTTCTTGTTCTCCTGCCGGTTTCCATTCGAGGTGCTTTGAGAGGAGTTCGTGGTTTTTGTATAGTTTTGAGGGATCGGTGAGGGTTGTGGAGGTGGAGGTGGAGGTGGAGGGCGTGGAAGTTGAGGCGGTGATAGTTGAGGTTTTTGGTTGGGGGAGGCGTTCACATTTGAGTTGGAGACCAAAAACGATCGTGTTGCGGTCTGTTGCTTGGTCGTTGGGGTCTGAGAGGATATGCATCAGTTGGACATGGTAGGAGGAGCAGAATGACTATTGAAACTCGCCTTCCTTCATCTCCAGCAGAGCAGGATCCACGTTCAATGGTATAAGCCCAATTCTTTGAGCTAAAACTTCATCTACAATCACGCTTGTGTTGTTCCATACGTATACATGTTCGATCGCAACAGTCGGGACCTAATCGTTGAGGATAGTTGAGAGCCTGAACGTGAAAGGAGGAATGTGAAGGACGCGTACCTCCGCAATCATAATCCTCCGAAAGGCATTGGCAATGGACGCATCCACGCCCACCAGATCGAACTCGACAGACCGATTTGATAGCCTTGTTACTCTCACTTTCAGTTTCTGCCCTTCCAAAGTATAAAGTGTCGATCCGAAGCAAAACAGCGCATGATAGGGGATGGGGAAATGGCAAAAATGACAAAAACGGGGGAGTATCAGTCGACGTCCCATTGACCAAATCAGAGAATGACGAGAAGGAAGACGCACTTCTTTGAACTTGTCCAGGTCCCAGGCATGATCTTCACCAGGATAGTGTCCAGGAAAATCCGTGCTCGATACGTTGGTGACCCTCTCCTTGTGAATGCCTACAAGCCTCCTTGGATCCCATTCTACTGGCGCCATTGTTATCGCACTTCGCTCGTTTGTTTTCAGCTGGTGTTGATCTTACGCTCTCGAATCGGTTTTCTGGTTATGAGAAGGTCGTCAAATTCGTGAGACTTAATCCTTGTCGCGGTGAGGAAGATACTGATGAGTGGTAGTCCACGCGCACGAGGTCGTGAGGTATAGATTTGGACCTGGACGGGACAAATACGGTACTGTGACAGGAGGTTGCGCGAGGAAGGCAGTCCAAGGAGTTGAACGCTGCCGTCGTCGTTGGACTTGATGAGCAGTCTGAGGAGAAGATAATTTTTGATCGGCGTGTGTTTGATTGCCGGCGCCGCCACCTCCGAGCCTGACGCTTCAGGACGATGTCCTAGCTCTAGTCATTACTCGACCCGCCCATTAAGAGACGAGGCAGCTTTTGCCCGGAGAGAGCAGAGTTAGGTCACTGTGTGGTATGAAGGTGCAAGTCTTCGCAACGGCTCATGAAATTCGGGGTAGCGCCTAGATGGCTCATCCAAACTCATTTATTCATTCAAAGTCATTTATACAACGACGGATTGGTGGAGGACGTGCACGGGCAACAATAACACCTTCGGATCCAACAACCCGCTGTGGGTAGCATGCTACGCCTCTGCTATTCCCTGCCGGCTGGTCGTAAGAATCCTTCTCGCTCGGGGTAATTGGCTTTAATCTCAAGGTTGAATATGCAGGTACACATCTTTCTGGCAGTATGCCGACTCTGGTCCGAACCCTGGGGATCAAAACATCTGGAATGGCGACCTCGCAGCTTACGTAGGTACGTGTATTTAGTCGGCATAAATGCCCCAGTTGTTCACCGCGATTTTGGTTTAGCATGGCTCGTGGATCCCAAGTGGTGTTAATATAGTGCTGTGGAATGTGTAGTTGGTTGCTTACACGAAATGTACGCTATTGGCGCACATCCCGTTCCACGATTTGGCTTGTGTAATGGCTGATTGCGGAGCCAACACGATGGCGCCCATAACATTAGATCCAGCGCTCATCCAGCCTCCTATCATCACTCTACCCATCCTCAACAATCGTTCCCGAACACGCATATCAATGGACGAGATCATTCCCGGACTCTGGCTCGGAAACCTGCTAAGCGCTCTCGACACGGGGATGCTCAAGCGTAACGATATCTCCAGTGTGCTTACGGTGATGAAGGAGACAGTGAAAGTCGATCCTGTAAGTGAGGCGTGCAACCCGTCCGGATCCAAAACGCTCGACGTTTTGCGCCTCTAGACCTTGATGCGGCATCAAATACCGATCGACGACAGCCTAGAGGAAGAGATTCTCATTCATCTCCCATCTTCGATCCAGTTCATCCAGAGGGAGCTTGGAAAGAGAAGGGGTGTGTTGGTTCATTGTTACGGTGGAATCAGTAAGTTTGGCGTCGCCTTGTTCGTCCATGAGCCTACCTTAACAAATGAAGGCCGCAGCGCGACCATTGTTACCGCGTATCTGATGTATACACAGGACGTTGGAGTAGAGGAGGCGTTGAAGATCGTCAAGGAGAAGCGGCCAATCGTGTAGTGAGTTTGGTTACTTCGTTTGACATCGTTCTGGGTTCATTGTTGATGTAGTCCAAATGAGAATTTTCTTCTTCAACTTCAAGTTTTTCACACGTCAAAAGAAGATGTTTTCAGCGAGGGTGCGCCATTAAAGATGTTTTATACGGGGAGAATAGCCGAGGCAACATGTGAGGATTACATCCTCAAATGATCATGTCATATTTCCCTTTTTTCATGGCCTCTGCATTGTATAGACATTTGTATTGATTATGTAGTCGATCTTGCTCGAATATTAATGGACTGTAAGAGTGGAATCGAAGTGAATCACGGAGAAACCTCAGCTGCCTATGTACAGACAAGGTTCTGAATAAGACATTCAAGTTACATTTTTCGTGCTTTTTTTAGGCGGTAGAGAGAATAAATTTCTGCCTAGTGTCTCGTCGTCCAGACACCTTGTAAAATGAGTTTAATACTGTGCTCATCATGGTAATGTCTGTCCCCACAATAAACGACCTAGCTGCCTACTTGGCACTCGCTACTATTGGAGCAAATTGCAGACTGGGACTTGATGAGTTAACATCATCTCAGGCTCCTGTTTTTGGCCGCGAGTATAAAGGCCGCGATGGTTCCTGATCTTATCGCCTCTTCCTTTAGATTTTCAACCAAGTAGTAATCAGAGCCATGGCCGACGTCTTTGTACGTACTTCCCCCGCAAAATCTTGACCTGCTCGAAAGTGCTGTCTACTGATCTATTCATTTCATTAACACCTCTCGACCTATTGTCATCGTGATCATAACCAACAGTTCGATATCACCATCGACGAGAAACCCGCCGGCCGCATCACCTTCAAGCTGTACGATGATGTAGTCCCCAAGACCGCCCGCAACTTCCGTGAATTGGCCACCGGTCAGAACGGGTTCGGTTATCAGGGCTCATCGTTCCATCGCGTTATCCCTCAATTCATGCTCCAAGGCGGAGATTTCACCAGAGGAAACGGGACTGGTGGAAAGTCCATCTATGGCGAGAAATTCGCAGGTGAATTGTTGTACTCCGGGTTCTGGTGCTTTGGTGCACTTTTTTGGGTTGGGTGTGATCGGCTGGAATTTGATGGATGCCCTTATCTTTTCGTTCGTTCTTGGGTTTGGACTCAAGCTGATGGGCATGCTGCATTGCATCAACCTTGATAGATGAGAACTTCAAGCTCAAGCACTCCAAGCCTGGTCTCCTCTCCATGGCCAACGCTGGCAAAAACACTAACGGATCCCAATTCTTCATCACCACCGTCGTCACTTCCTGGCTCGACGGTGCCCATGTCGTCTTTGGTATGTTCGGTCAAATACTTTAAATCTTCCATCACAAGCTCATTTTTTCTCTTTGTGTAGGTGAAGTCGTCGAGGGCTACGAAATCGTCAAGCAGATCGAGACCCTGGGATCACAAAGCGGCAAAACAAAAGCCAAGGTCACTATTGCCAGGAGCGGCACCGTCTGAGAGTGGGGCCCTACGTTCAAGTCGAATAGCTGTAATTATCGATCAGATGTATTTAGCACTAAAGTCCAACTGAAGTAGCGAGCAAATGTCCGTACTCCTGATAAGATAACGGGAAGAGATAAGATGTTCGGCGCAAGCTGGCTGAGTTTGAACTGGACTTGGCGACCAGCATGATCCCTCACTCCTCCGAGTCCCAGTCCCCGCCAGAACGGCAGCCGCTGCTTCATTCTGCTGGCAGCGCTTCGCCGAGCTATGATGGCTTGACGTCGTCCTCGTCTTCAACGCTACTGAACCCACCACCAATCGCAAGTGCAATTGAAGGGACCTCCATTCGGAGAGAGGACAACTCGAATGAAGATGCACTAGCAGGCGGCGGTGAGCACTTTTCGCAGGAGCTAGAGTCTTTTCGAACGGTTCATGGATCTTTTAGGGTGATTTTGGATGCTGAATGCTGGCTCTTTCGTCTCAATAGCCAGGCATGGAGAAGCATATGATAACGTTCCGAGGGAGAAGCGCCAGCTAGGTGCGGAGATCCTATAGTTGCACTCACATGAAATTGAACGGTCATTAGGGTTCCTCAGCACCGTGTTCTTGATCTTTAACAGGATAATAGGTACTGGGTGAGTGCGCGACGTTCGACTTCAAGCTCGTGATACCTCCGAGTTGGATAATGTGGTAACCTCTTAATGCAGAATTTATGCCACCCCAAGTGCAATCCTCCGTGGTTCAGGAAGTGTCGGAGTTGCTTTGCTGTTGTGGTTGGTCGGAGCATTGGTAGCGGCGACCGGTACAACAGTGTACATGGAACTTGGGACAGTCAGTGCAGCTCTTTCCTGCTCACCCAAGTTGAGGCTGATACATCGTGCGATAGGGTCTTCCTAGGAGTGGTGGAGAGAAGAATTATCTGGAATTCATATATCGTCGTCCAAAGTTCCTGGTGACGTGCGCGTATTCAATATATGCGCTCCTCTTGGTATGTAAACTCTACCCTCCTATGCCGCGACAGTTGCCGAATGTTCGTCGCATAGGGTGCAGCAGCAGCTAACAGTATCGTTTTCGGCGAATGTACGTACACGACTTCCTGTTATTCGCCAAACTAACATGACACTGGCTAGACTTCATCCATGCACTCAACCTCCCACCCTCAACCTTCAACACCCGCTTCATTGCATTCCTCTGTCTTGTGTTCTGCGTTCTTGTCCACGGGTGCTTCTTGAAGCTGGGAATTCGGCTGCAAAATCTTCTGGGAATTTTCAAGCTTGTTGTCTTGTCTGCTATCGCAATCTTGGGTCTGTTTTGTCTTGCTGGCGTTCCAGGTTTTGGTGTTGGAGAAGGGTACGAGAAACCGAGGAACTTTGAGTGGAAGTACTTTTGGGAAGGCAGTGGGACGGGCGTGAATGCGCTGATGACCGCCCTGTACAGTGTCATGTGGTAAGCCCTCGCTGCTGTTAATATCTCGAGGTAGGACTTGACATTTTGTCCCGCACTAGGTCATTCGTCGGATATGCAAACGCAAACTACGCACTCTCGGAGATCAAGAAGCCGATCAAGACCATCCGAGTCGCTGCACCCGTTGCAGTCTTCAGCGTCGCCTGCGTCTACTTCCTCGTCAACATCGCCTACTTTGCCGTCATCTCCAAGACCGACATCTTGGACAGCAAGCGCATAATAGCGTGTGTACAATCTTTTATTTCTCATGCTCCGCAATCCCGCTGATGATTGACAACGTCGCTAGGGCTCTGTTCTTCCGTAATCTCTTTGGTCCGACATTTGAAAAGGTAGGGCTGTCTGACTGCCAATCCCCGTATCGCCCCATCCCTTGTCCTGAGAAAAACAGAAGAAGCCCCTGCTGATCATGACTACTTTAGGGATTAAGTGCCGTTATCTGTCTCTCAGTCTTGGGAAACCTTTTGGCAGGGCAGTTTGCCCAAGGGAGAGGTCGGTCATGCAGCTTTTTCTTGTCAGGATTCATGTGGGGGTGCTGATATCGATGCGCGCTTGGTGTTTTGTTATTTAGTGATTCAAGAACTGGGACGGGAGGGGATTCTTCCATGGTCCGAGTTCTTTTCGAGTAACAAGCCATTTGGCGCACCGCTGGCGGGGCTGTTTACGCAGTTTTTGGTATCGTGCTCGATTATGCTTACGCCCCCCGCTGGCGATGCATATCTATTTATGATCAGTCGTAAGTATATCGGTTGTGGATGGCGATTCGTGTTCGACTAAAAAACTATAGTATCTTCGTACTCGCTCAACCTCGTCAATACACTAGTCTCCTTCGGCCTGTTGCTGCTACACACACCGGCATATCGAACATGGAATTGGGATCCTCCCTATCGGGCACCTAAATCGCTGATCATCCTTTTCTTCATCTCGAATGTCTTTCTGGTGATCGTCCCTCTAATTCCACCCGCAGGAACAAGGGTTTACGAAAAACTACCTCACTGGGTAAGTTTCCCTTCCTCCAGTCTTGTCCTTTTTTTTTCTTTTTCTCTCAACACCTGTCAATCATCAATCATCCTTTGCACTTTTTCCTATCATTGCCACACGCATACGCTAATACAATTGCTAACGAAATTTCATTTTGTCCTCTCCTCCCTGCATGTTGTGTGTCCGCTTGTGCAACATGTGTGCACCCGTGCCATTGTATAATGCGTGCGTGTGTTCAGTCGCACCCTGTTGTGTCGATTTTGTTGTCCGTTTTGGGTGTTACGTATTGGTATATTTGGTGTGTCAGCCTTCCTAAGAAGAATAGATATGAGTTGAAGAGGGAGTGGGTGCTTCAGGATGATGGCGTTTCGAGGTTTGTCTTTCGAAAGGTTTTTCCTTCGTCTCCATCATAACCTTTGGAGCTCATCGGATTCGTTTTCTTGTGGAGTTAGTATCGTGTATATTAATACTTTTCCTTCTTGGAGGTATAAGATTCTGGAGACCCGAGTTTCACTCTGCTCCATTTTTAGAATTTGTTCATATGGAGGGCCATCCCTGGCTGAAGGTGCTAGAAGTCTGGCTTTTTTTACTCTAGATAGTAATCTTCTGTGGGAAGAAGAGGAGGGGTCATTTTGGCTTTTGACGCTAGCCAAGCCTGTTGAGCCACCGATGATGGCCATTTTGATGGCCCTCTCGAGTTTTAAATGCTCGCGAGTTAATTTACCCCTCTTGAGCAATCCTCCGAGTCTTTGGCACACTGGCATATATATGTATTGAGATTGAATGTACGTACTTGCTATTTCGCCCTTCGCCTCTGTTGTTTTTGTTGTATTACCGAGTATTGCATAGCAACGTTCTTTTTATAATCTCTATTATTAGGATGAGATGGGCTGAACACCTGGTCCGGGGGACCGTCATGTTGCCACTCAGGCTCGTTCCGGGCGGCGGCAAATGAAACTCGCAAATAACATCATCGATACCAACAAAACGCCCACCAGCATGCATCAGGTCCCTATGGTCCCATCAGGGGAAATCTACGATACTTGCCTTATACACCAGGTGGGCCCCTAAGGTCTAACGGCCAGGTGGGGATAAACCACATTTAGGGTTTTCCCACCTGGATGGACAAGCTCAGGTCGACGGGGGAGCACGGCTAGGACGGCCTCCATTCGTGATGGGAGGGAGGACGGGGGAGCCTGAGGGATATGTTATTTACCATCAGTCCTTATTTTGAAATTTCGGTTTTCACGTCTCTCTCCTTCCTTCTCCCTCTTCTCTCTCTTTCTCTCTCCCGTCTCTCTTCCATCCGTTTGTCATCACGGCCGCCGTCGGTCGGTGTTGACGTCGAACGCAAGGGATGGCTTCGGTTCTTGAGTCTTATCCAGTGGTATTGGACACGGCGACTATCAACTTGGAATCTTGGGAGCTGTCTGAGAAGTCGCATAGGTTGAGAGGTGCGTTGTTGATAGGGTCAGCCTATGGCATTTCAGACTGATGCCGAGCCATCGACGCGTTTGCTGGACTCGATTGTGAATATGTACGATGTGGACTTGCAATTCAGTCGCAGCGTTATCTTTGTTGATTTGGGACTACCGTAGGTTGCCCTTTTTGTTCTCACTCGTGTTGATGCTAATACTTATGTGCCCTATTTACGGAACCAGTTTTGACATTTGAGGACGAGGTGGGCGTGTGGTTTCCCCTTTTGACATCACCTCGTATTGAATTGAAGGGTCGGTTATATTGGTGTGCTAAAGCGGAGGTTTTTCTGGGTGCGTACCTCTACCGACTGCACTTGCGCTGAGCAACAACAACTTGCCTATGGATTTAGAACAAGCCTTGGTGTTGGAGCACCTATTTGTTCTTCTGGGTCCGTCGCCACGTTCAAATTAGAATCGCGGTCAATTGCTCATGTTGTCCTGTATAGAATCGATATAATGGGCTGCTGATCGCAGTGTAAGTGAAGTTGCTCGAGAGACTACGAGGTGTTTTATTCATGCTACGATCATGTACGCAGATTCGGGGTAGTAGGTAAGGGTCTCCAGCTTTCGCTTTTGTCAACTCCAACCGTCTCAATGACCCCCCAGTCCTCGCAGTTCCAGAATACACCGATTCAGTGAGTGGTCTCTTTTTTTTTCACCTCTCGAAGTCATTCTTCCCGTGCTGATCGGGGTTATAGTTGTATGTTCTCAGCCCTCTCCTGTCCCTGTATTCGCGCCGCTAAATTGGTATCCTTTCGAAGGTGTATGTTCCTTCTCTCCTGGCCAATCATTTAAAATCCAACTAGATAAGGATTAATCTAGGCGACTCATGGCTACGCATGGAAGGCTGGTTAGGAATAACAAGTTCCTGGTCCGTTGAAAGTACGTCTACTCTCGCTACATTTTGTGTTCCTCATCGTTCAATCCGCATCTCCACTCTGCATTCTCCCTTCCTCTAGTTATCTTACAAGCGCGCATATATATACTGTACGAAAGATCCAAGATCGTTGCCTCAATTATGGGTACGGCGTTTGCGATCCAAGTCGTGTTCATTATTTTTCTACTAGCTTTTGCTACTCGGCAAGGGAGCGGTAAGTTTTTAGATATATTTTAATCCCTTTTGTTCCCGCTGACACCAAGGACCTACGATTCAGTCGTACCTGATACATTGGGAAACCACAGACGATGTAAAGTGATCGATATGCCGGACTGGATATGGCTTCTGTGGGTTGCTCTAACAACGTGAGTGACCTGTAATTTACTCCCAACAGTCTGCAGTGCTTATTACAGTGGATACTCCACCACTCAGCTTTGAGCTATTACTATGCTGTCTCGCTATATACAAAGGCATTCAATTCTATCGAGCCTCGAATCAATCTGGGATAGCCCCTTTCAGCAGCATACAAGGCATCGTTCTACGTGATTCAATAGCTTATTCTTTGCTGTCAGTTCATTCGAGCTTCGTGCAAGTAAACCTGAAACTAATATTACTCGCGTACCATAAGAATCGGCGCAATCTATTCCATGAACTTGGCTACATGGATCAAGGGAATGGTACACTACACACGACATCTTAACGCTAACAGTGTACTGACCGCATATCGTTCACAGCCAGACGCATTGGACCTCATCACCGGAATGGCAATCGCATTTCCCTGCATTATGGGTGCACGTCTCATGATCAACACCAGAGCTCACACACCAGCATGGCTCAACTCCGGTTTCTCTCCTTCACAAGCCTCCATAACAATTCCTAGAATGGCACCACCAGACGGGGCTACTGGTACTATTGCTGGGGATGCAGAGAGCGGGGATGGCTATGATGAATACCGCCTGCCGATTCGCTCTAACAGTCTAAGAGTCCCTACGGATGGCCTGGAAGAAGGAAATAGCGGCCGCATGGCCCGAACGCATGTACTGCAACTGCAGCGTTCTTCAAGTCGGGGCCGATACGCCTCAGGCCCGGATTGGCACGTGCTGGATACGTTCTGCACCAATTCGAATGCGGATGGCGATGCGGAGAGCATACCTGCACGGTGATTTGGATTTTTGTGATGCTCAAGGGACTTCAGAGGTGGTCATGGTTTGTTATTGTTATCACTATCATTATCGTTAAGCGTATAAGAGGCACACACAAACACGGATTTTTGCCCTGCTAGTACTTCACTCGATCTGAGTCATGATGTATTTTATTTTAGTGTAGGCAGATAATTGTTGTCAGCGTTATCTCATTGGACTGCTAAGGTTCAGACCCAAGTCTTTGGAGTACCATCAGAAGAGTGGATCGAGAGTAGATGTGTAGTGCATAGGGGCGTAGAGGTTTATTAGTTACTAGTACAGGAAGCGCTCAAACCCTAGGTGAGGGAAACCTCAAAAACAGACACTACAGAAAGCAAAACTCCAATACACCTTACGATACGGAGACCTAACGAATGAAACAATCGAATATCTGCCCAAATACCATAAAATTGCCTAAATTAAGAGTTCTTCTATTTATGTTGTTGCTAGTGGCGAAGCCACCACTTTCGTGGACTGTCTCGTATGGGCCAAACAACAGCTCGTCTTCATCCTCATAGTATACTTGCAAATCTCCATTGTGCGTGATTAGATGTAATTCATCGCCGTCCCAGTCTGCATTGTCTCTTTCATCCCCACTTACCCACTCTAGGGGCATGCTGTCACCCACGAACCACTGTTTCGTGCCAATAAAATCTCCCAATGGAATGGCATTGCGCTTTATGCTTGTTGAAATTTTGAGGCTGCCGTTAAGACGAAATCCAGAGATGAGACCATTAAAGGAGCGAGGGAGGACGATTATAATGTCTCCATTGATGCATTTGGCGGATATTTGGATGTGATGTCTTGTTGGCGAAGCGTCGTGCTGCGAAGTAACAATATTAATCAAACATACGATGTGAAGATGTGTAGTGAGAATGAAAACGGATCGAGTCAGGAAATCATCCGGTACAGAGGATGCCTCCGCTTGATGAGATGGAACACTCACTAGCTTCGCAACCACCGACCCATTCACAGTCCTGACATTCATCACCATCTTCTCCCTGCTTTTTACCCCAGCTTCGTCGATGGACTCACCACGTTCGGCTCGTGGCCCAACAACATGTATATCCGCTTCGATGGTCCCGTTCCACGTTTCCAGCAATACATTGGGGCGTTTGCTCGACATCCCGTAGGGAGACGGGCTTAGGACGCCCAATGGAACTTGAGGGCATGGATCTATGACAAAGGACCCTTTGAATGACGCGTTTCTTTTAGATATATGGATGAAGCTGGCTGGGCCTGCGTGAGGCGAGTGAAAGGAGGACGAAGAATCGTGATCAAAGGTGACATTCGAATCACTCGGGGGAGATTCACTGGGGTGCGATGATAAAGGTGTCGTTGGTGGTTCTTCGTACGGGGGTGTATCTGGCTGAGGTGGTTAATGTGTTATATCAATAGTGGAGTGAGGGAGTAAGCCTGGGACGTAATTCACGATCAAATCTGCAGCCATCGAGAGCTCACCATCATAATCTCATCCAAAGCCACAACGGGCGGAGACAATGTCACGTTTACCACTATTCCTGGCCCTGTTGACTTGTTCCGGGGTAGGCAATAGTCGCTTACTTGTAACAGGTTAACAGGCTAATCGATGGTTGAACGCCACGTAGTCGCGTAGTGCAATAATTTTGTAGGAAAACAATAATGCCACAACAGGCGTGAACGACTCAGAGCTTAAAGAATCCTTTTCCCGCCTTTATACGAACTCAAAGCCGTAGATGAGAAGGTTCAAACAAGATAGTCTGGGTGTGGCGCGTGGCAAACGTATTTCTTATTGTAGCACGGCATCCCAAGGTATGACAGTGACACATCAATGCAGCTGTTGAGCGCCCTATTGATTCAATTCTATCTCCTGACCCTGGCCCTGAGGGTATTAGGGTGTGACTACCACGTTGCCCGCTCAAGTATGCAGCGCAGGTTACCCATCTTAAAATCCCACCACTAGCCATCTCTGGGCCTAGGGACCTGTCGGCATCTACCATGGGAGCCTCTCTCTCCCGCCCTGCTAATAACTTTACACAATCCGTCCCCATCACCAACGATAGATACCAAGTAAATATTAACAACCCACAGCCAAAAGAAAATCAAACCGACGGCCATCCCGCACCAGCAACACTGAATTCCCAAGATATCCTGCACAGCGCTAATGTAATGATAAACGGCGGTACGCTTTATGCAATGGCTGGAACGGAGAATGTTGTCTACAACATCTCTGGATCTCAGGACCATACAGGTATTCATCCCAGTTACCCTTTCACCCGTGGATACGTGCTGATTAGCCTATCAGCAAGAGACAAGCTACGACGACTTGTCGTGGATGATGCCATGCACACAGGCAATATTCGCGCAGATCCGTTGGAATGCGACCCTAATACTAGGCAACTCATCATTCGTACCATCATATCACGTATGGAGAACCCCACACCTGGGAAGATCGTGCTTTGGATTCGTGGACCGGCTGGCATTGGGAAGTCAGCTATAGCAAAGTCCGTAGCCGATAACCTAGATGGAACAGGCTCCACCGCAATAGTGGCAGGCTCATTTTTCTTCTTTAGAAGTGACACTCGCCGCAATAGCCTCCTTCGCTTTATCCCGACTTTGGCCTATCAGTTGGCTGTATCGATAAAGGGTGTTGGGGAAAGGATCGATGAAGTCATTAATAATGACCCGCAGGTCTTGGTTGCAGATTTGAAGACCCAATGGCAGAAGCTTATCATCGCACCCATAAATACGGTACCCAACATTGCACCAGCTGCTATCATTATTGATGGCCTGGATGAGTGTGTAGAACAAAGAGATCAGCGAACACTTCTAGACTTCATTGCCATGTGTGGGCCACGCTTCCCCATTTCTTTTGTTGTATGCAGCCGCCCCGAGCCTCACCTTATCAACCTGTTTGATACAGACAATCTATCGAAACTGTGTGGACTCCCAATCGATCTTTCCTTGCACAAAGATAACGCAGAGATGCGCGCCTTTGTCGAAGCCCGTTTTTCGGTGATATACTCCCGACACCGCGATATCCTCCAATATTATGCGGTTGACGGAATCTGGCCCCCGGTTGAGGTTGTGCGGTTGATTACAGACAGAGCTGATGGACAGTTTTTATACCCCACGACGTTATTCAAATATATCGACGACGACGCTAGCATGGACTCCAATCCCCAGAAACGACTAGAAGCTTGTTTGAAACAAGCCCCGTGGGCACTCTCTCCGCTCGATGCGCTATATCGACAAGTCATAGAATTGTCGCACCTACCCGACGACGAGCATATGCATGACCTCCTATATCTTTGTTGCCTACTCCCCTCTGACATCAAAGATATGCACGATCGGTCTAGGATGAACATTCTTGTAGGAGGTCCCGATCCCCCCCCAGATTTACGTCCCAGCCTAGCTCTGATTTCGATCCTTGTATCACTATGCAAAGCGGACTGTCGAGTGAAGCTCAGAAAGCTTCACTCGGTCCTTAGTATCCCGGAAAACGATCATGATGCAGTAAGCGTACATCACAAATCCTTTTGCGATTTTTTGTTGGATACACAACGCAGTGGCCCTTACTGCATCGACAGAAAGTCGCGTGCACAGATAATCATGGAGCGCTGTGCCAACTTGATAGAGGCCCCAGGAACGAATTTGGAACTGCGTGCTATTCCCGGCCGTATGAGGGATCCAAGTTGGGAAGAATCACACGAAACTGCGTTATCTATTCTTTACCTTTGGCTGAATCTCGCCTGGTTCCTAGCCGGGGAAAATTCACCCCATCACTCAGCCAGTGCACTCGAGCACCTATCTCCGAGCTGCATGTGGATTGCGGCATGGATGCGAAATTACTATGCGTGCTTGTGGCGCGGGTGTCGTAACTGTATTATTAGAACTAAACTGAAGCGTTCTGCTACCGTGTTCCTCCACGGTGGTGAGTGCCCAATTTCGTGGAATGGGTTGATTGCTCTCGCCAGCGCTTATATTGTGCGTACCGAAATCCTGAAACTGATGTTCTTGGATGCCGAGGTCTTAGAGGCCGACGATTTTGTGCTCATCACCCTCATCTTGTTTCATAGAGTTGAGCTGGTACAGATGTTGTATGCGCAGCTACTTGCTCATTGGGGTTTCCAATAACTAATAAACAACGTACCAGGTCGACGAATGATCTGCAATATTTAAGCCTGTGGAGTAGGGCTTGGGCTGAGTACCCGTGAGTACTGCTCTTCATTCACTTGAGATTTTTAATTCAATTACCCTGCAGGAAAGAAGATCTAGAACGGTCCTGGATGATAGGATACCCAACGATTAGCTCGTATGCAGTCCGGAATTGGACTATAGATCTAATTGTCAAGTGCATCCGAACACTCCCAGAAGAACACCGCTACTTTGATCTAAACAAGGAGAACACGTTCGCCTGGCTGAAAGTGAGTTCCGGATGTTTTGTTTGTCACCGCAATTCCTAACATACTAAAATATTCGTAGAGCATCTCTCATCCAGATGCACAAGACCTCATCAATTACTACGAAGGACTCGGGGAAATGGCGGATGACGATGTTGTTGCTATGCCTGGTGGCTATATTTTCGATCAGGCTTGAGGGATTCAAGCATAATGTTTCCCTTGCTTGCGTATCCGACAGAACCATTGGCATTCACGTATTGGTTCCAGCCTGGTGTATTTTCAGAATCATCGGTCCTCAAACACTAAAGCTTCAAACTGTAGATTAATCACAATCGTACATTCCATTTCTGTTTTCACGCACTCTGAAAAGGGGGCGTACTGGTTGTGTCTGATGGCTGAGAGGGCAATTATGATAGGCGGGTGGGAGGACGGGAGTTCAAGTGGCTGTGTCACTGCCACTTCTCGTGTTGACTGAGTTTATGTGGGTAAGATACAAGGCAAGTTCGAAATTCAAGCTTCAAGTCTGCAACTCTAGTTGCAATGCATCATATAGTGACCCTTCAAACAATCGTGAAGTCCTAGTAGCGCTCATTGAGTCTGGTTGACCAGCTAGTGCGCAATTGGTTCAAGAGCAAGTGTATCATGTAATACAAGGAAAAATACAGGTGTACAAGAAGACATACTGCCAAGTCGAAACCTAAGAAGAGGTAACCCCGGACGCAAAAGACAAACTTTATGACTAGACATTCCCGAACACCCCTTACCGACATCGACTCTGACCTACCCACTATACCAATTAAACAACCTCCCAAAAACGGTGAAATTCCCCAAATTGAAGGTTCCCCCACTCCAAGTGCTGCTGCTGTTAAACCCACCAAAGCCACCGCCACCGCCACCATCACCGCCAACGTGAACGCCATCACTACCGAATCGGGAAGGAATGTTCGGTCCGTACGAAGATTCGTCTTCGTCTTCGTAGCATATCTTCATGCTCCCGTTCTGCGTGATGAGGTGCAACTCGTCGCCGTGCCAGTCTCCGCTAGTATCACCGTCCCAATCGGCAGGCATGTTGCCTCCTACGAACCATTGTTTTGTTCCTGAGAAGTCTCCTAGGAGGATGGCGCGGCTTTCGATGCTTGTGGAGAGCTTGAGGGTGCCGTGGAGGCGGAAGGCGGAGATGAGGCCATTGAAGGAGCGAGGGAGGGAGATTTTGACGCTCCCGTTTACGGATTTGGCGGAAAGCTGGATATAGTGCCTCGTTGGGGATGCGTCGTGCTGTAGTGATAGATACAGCATTAGTCAATTTTAGAGGTGCATGAGATCCGGAAGTCGTGGGGTGTGGGAATGGGGGTGAGGGTGAGAACGTGTGATACAGCGCCGCCAATGTTGGAGGGGCGGGACACTTACCAGATTTACAACTACCGACCCGTTCACAGTTCTTGCAATCATCACCGTCTTCTTCTTCCGATTCGCTATCCCGGCCTCGTCCACAGATGCGCCACGCTCAACATGCGGCCCAACAATGTGTACGTCTGCTTTAATGCCCCCATTCACCGTTTCCAACAATACATTGGGGCGCTGGCCGATCATTCCGTGTGGCATTGGGGTCAGAAAACGCGCAGGGATTTGAAGACATGGATCGATGAAGAGGGTTTCTTTGATCGCTGTATGGTTTTGGGAAAGGTGAACGTAGTTGGTTGGACGTGAGTTGGTCGAGCGAGAGGACGACGACGAAGACGAAGATGAAGAGGTCCAGGTGGATGAAAAGGGATCAAAGGCATTGGCATTGTTGAAGAAATTTGCGTTGGTACCGCCACCGATGGTAACGTTAATAGAGGCAGAGCGCTGGGGGTTGTGTGACCACCGGTTGCTGTACGAAGTGAAATGGACCCCATTGCCATTTAGATTGTAGCTATAACGATGATGCTGGTGGTGATGGTGATGATGATGGTTACGACGAGAGCCATAGCCCGAGGCACTGGAAGAGTCGCTCGCAGGCGATCTGCTTCGATACGAAGGTAATGGTGTTGCAGGCGGTTCTTCTTCGTAGGGCGGCGGGTCTGGCTCGGGCTTTCCATGGTGGACACGGTGTGTGCACATGATGACGAGAGAGGAGTGCGCCCGACATTAGGATTTAAGACGAAAACCACAACCGCCGAGAGCTTACCCTTGTGGTCTCATTCGTATCTGCTACGGGTGAGGACGACGTCATGTTCGCCACTACCACAGGCTCTTGTCCTGCTGATTTGTTTTCCGGATCGGTGACAATCATCTTCAGCGCATTTACGGTGTAGTGAGTCGAGCCCTGGGAGAAAGGATGTGGTGGCAAAAAGAGGAGATGAACCTGGTACTATCTCCTCTAAGAAGGCAATAAAAGGTGTGCGTTTGAGTGGCTCAGCACTCTTCCAGTTTGTCTTTCCACAGCCTTGAATTCAAGGGGATGTAGTAGCAAAGCGAACAGGAGCGGGTGTAGTGCGTGACAATAACCACATCTTTGTGGGTTCTGCCAGTGCATGCCGAGGCCATGCGTATTGTGGTTGGCGCTGAGTAGATTATAGAACACCCGGGCTGGACTCGTATCCCTCATTATCTCTAAATCTGCTGCTGCGCTCAGTATGGCGGTGTATCGTGCGTCCTTAGATTTCAAGTTCCAGAGCTACAAGATTGCGTACACAATCATTTTAGATGGAATACTCGACTTCCTCTTCTATTTTAGACGCGTGCTTCTATGCAGACACTGCCATTTATCCATGTACATCAACAGATTGTACAGCTACTGCATCACAGGATGTGGAGAATCCCACTAAGAGAAGGTTGGGACCTGTCATCCATCTCTGGCCATACAACTTCCTTTGAGAAACCCCATCTCTACGTTCCGGGTGAGATGTCCTTTCTCATAACTCAACGAATTCTTCGATTGACGTGTGCTCACCCATTTGATTAACATGAAAACCATCACATCCACAAGCGACGTGAAATTGCCACCCAAGGGGTTTGTTGATTGCGTAGTGGTCCTTCAAGCTGCAAAATTCGAGTGCGTATTTGACCGGTAATTCCATTCCAATTCCCCAATTCCCCAGCCAAAGAATTTATTGACTGGGCAGCGATCCTGCAAGTTATAGAAACCGAGCACGTACCCATGACTAGATTTCTTTCCACCAGACCAGATTCCGATCGCGATAATTGAAGCACAAAAAGCAAGGCTTAGGATTTGTTGTAACTTCAGCTGGAGACTTACGTAGAGCAAGACAACTCTAACCCCCACAGGAAAGATCCCTTGACGAGTAGAGTCACGGCGTCTCCGACCACCAACGGAATCCTCCACCCTGCTCTTGCCCTCATCCTGGGGAGTCTGGAGGCAGGCATACTACCGGTTGCTTATGGAAATGATCGATTTACAGATCTTTATACCCCCAAAACCTGGCCCATAAAACCTGAGTGGGTTCTATAGCAGAATGCTTAAATACTCCTACACTATCTTGAGCATGGTCTAATTGCGGTACATTATCGGTGCATAGTAGCCTCGAGGACCACATCCTCCGAGTAGCTGACCTTTACCTCTCCTCCTGAACTCTTAATGACTACCTGATCACACTTTTCGCATTTGCTTCCCTCATCACATGGTCCCGAGCCCACGCAGAATACGTCATATTTCGCGTCACCGTCCTGAAGTTGCTGTAACCCGGTTTCAATTCTCATCCCTGGGACCTTGTGGATCTTCACGAGCCCTTGGAAGGACTCGGGTAATGTGACGCGGATGCTCCCAGCATTGCTCGTGGCGTACGAGTGTATGGGTGGTCGCCATCGTTCTTGGAAACCGGGCTGTGGAACGAAAAATGAATGGATGGTTACTTTGAGATGAACTCTCCGTACCATTGTAATCGATACGCTTCCACTGTCAGTTGACATAACGAGCACAATAGGAGGGAGCCCCTGACCACAAGGGCATAGCTGTGTTTCCTCGTGTTCGACGCCCAGCACGTGCGCCTCGATGCTACCGGACGTTGTTTGCATTGTGAGTGTGCGCGAGTCTGAGCGAACTGTGTTGGTTGAGAACGGTAGCTTAAGCATGATCTTGCGCACGATGGCTCCATTCCCTTCGCTGATATTGCGGTTGGTGTAGCAGTCGATTGGACGGGTCATGGTCTGTCCAAGTAGGAAAAGGTCGTTATACGAAGGAGGTTTTCTTCGAGCAAGCGTACTCACACTAGAGGTGGAACCTGAATACACAGTAAGATTGACTTGGAGACTCTGAAAGTTTTTATTGAATAGAAGATGGGATGAAGTGAGGACGGTACGTGGTGGAAGTGAAGCGGAAAAGAGAGCGATTTATGCAACGCCGCATGCGCCGCATCTTCTTTTATTCCCCCCTTGACTCAAAGTGTAAACAAGGGAATATAGCACAGCCCATATTACTGAGAGAGAGTACAATACTTTACAGCGATCAAAAAATTAAGTGTCCTGCTTCAATTGTTTATATGCGCGCGCTGGAGAATGCCACATCGTACACAGATTCTAGGTAATAAGCGGCGCACGAACTGATAGGATATTATCCGAGGTCTCGAAGTCGTCGTCGGATACTACGCTTGCGTCTGAACTAGAACATACAATTCTTTCACAACCTCATCACTCATGGTATGTCATAACTACTCTCTATGGTATTGCTAGTCTATGGTACATCCAGTCGGAAACGATATCTAAAGTTCTATCAAAGATGGACAAAAGTTCCTGTGCATGACGTCGCGTGTTATGCAAAAGTAACACATTTTGGAATAGAGGCTTAAGAGAGAATAATCCCGCCACCAATACGGAAAGTCCTCGAGTCTATTAGATACACTAAAGGGACCACGATCTCTGCCAGTGCGAACGAATACGGCTGCGCCCCCGCTTTGTCGTTGACATACTGCCATTGAATACTGGTCCCGCAGCAGGGTCGTTGCCTTGGTAAATAATCGAATGCCCATAGTCATTGTCGATAATAACCCTGTCGCACTGATTGTCGTCAACGACCTGGTCGCATCCCACCAAGAATACGACCATGTCCTCCCCCATGCTGTGCCGTCGAAACACGGTCCGCGCCACATTTACCTCCTTGCGCGCGCTTTTCGGAATTTTCAACACCCCTGTGAAGGTGCTCGGCAGTCTAACCTCAACGTCGCCTCTAGCACACCGCACGAACACATGAAGGAAGGGCCGCCCCGGGGCGTCTGCCTTTGACTAAAGGAAACACTCGATGAAAAACCGGTAGCGCACGGAAGGAGTGCACCCTCTCACCATATCAACCTTGACACATCCAGTGGAAGCAAACGCGTTGACGACAAGCGGCGAGAGCATGGAAGGTGCAGGTGATATAGTGGACACAGCCACAGTCGCATCGATGCAACCGTGCGTGGTAGAAAGGGTGAGCGAGTGGTTGGGCCGGCCCTCCCATGAGTGGGGAACCAGTATATTGAAGGCTCCAGAGATGGACCCAATGCCAGCAGCTTTGACATAGTTGGAGTAACTGTGCACGAATTGAAACCCGTGTTTTGCCTTTAGATATGGGCGATTAGGTATGAGCTAATGAAGTACACCGAAAAAACACTGCTTACTAGGCCCGAAAGAGCATTGATTTTAATTGGCATCATACAAGAACACGAACGCGTAGGGTTAAGGCGCCGTGTATTCGATGCTCCTTGGGTGTCTCCCAATTGTGGCGCCGGGACGTTTGGCGTTGGTTGAGCTGTCTCTGCGACATGTCGAGCACGCCTGCCACAGACCGGCGACGACAAAAGCAAATTCAAGAAATCATCAAGAGCTCGAGAATATGCGCTTATGACGTCATGGAGTGATGTGTAATCGCCCCGGCTGTGCTGATGCGTTTCTAGGAGAGACTGAAGTCGCGTCAACGAGCGCGTAGCGGAGCGACTGGCTGGTTGGGACATGGCCACTTGAGAGGAATGCAAGCGACCGAGTTGTGTGGGTTATGGGTCCATGATTTTTCGTTTCTCTTTATACCACCAGATTAAATTTTCAGAGAGCAAAGCGTAGGTGGTAGTGGTGGCATTGAGTGGTACATTGCCACAACGCGCTTTGAGAACATGCTGTGCCCGGTGACGTAAACAATGTTCGACTCTGATGTGCGCCCAATCATAGTTGAATTGCACTTCCTAGGAGTGTATAGAGTGCCCATAAGTGCGGTTGTGAGCCAGATGCTCAGGCCTTATCACATCTGGAAACGATAACCAATAATGACAGATTCCAGGCGTAGGCACTCGGAGGAGAGGTCTGAGTGCTCCTGCTGATTATTAGAATGAGTGAAGCTAATCACTGGTGTGAATAAAGTTGCAAAAGGCGCACTTACAGTTTCGCATTTCTTAAAGGTTAAAGTAACAATTTGTGAAGCTGGGTAGTGTGCAGGGCTGGCGATGTGCCCGGGCCGCAAGATCCCGAGAGCGAGTGAAGTCACGTGACTCACTCGGACTAGTCATAGTGACCGCGTTGACCTCATCATCCTCCTCGTCGTCTGGAATCCTCAGTGGACCTTTAAAGCGATGTAAATGTCGCTTTCATCCCTCCACTCGCTCTCTAGATATACCTGCATTCAATCTCATCGCAGGCTCGTCCTCAGTTTACACCGTCCCCGATACTTCTCCATCTCAGGCTCCTCTGCCTCTAATCTCCATCTCCCTCCAAAAGATGCTCTAGAACGCATTAAACACCCCACCCGAGGAGGCCGAAACCTAACCGCACGATACAAACGCCTCGAAAAAAGCCTCCGTAGTAAAACCGCACCCACCGAAACCACAACCCACCTCCACGACGTAACGACCAGCACGAGCGCAGAAAGCCCTCTGATTTCGTCTGGACTTCGCACTAAAAATGTACCGGAGAAACCTCTATTTCATGGATTCGAGGTACCAGAGGAACCGCGTCCTCCAGAATCGGATGGTGAGTGCAGTATTCTTGAGGTTCCCGTTCCGGGTCAGCTAACCTTCGTCTAGAATGCTGCATGTCTGGATGCGCCATTTGTGTTTATGACCTCTACGAAGAGTCAATGATCAGCTACAAGGAGTCCGTCGCGGCACTTCAAGTATCGCTAGAAAAGCTCAAGATACCCGAGTCAGAATGGCCTCAACATATCCAACGCAATATCCGACTAGAAGCCAAGAATACTAGTACCCCGAACGGAGCCGCAAAAAGTGTTACCCTTAGCGCTTTCGAGGAATTGGAACGTAGACTTCAGGAGAAGCAGAATGGGGGAGACGCGCAGGGTTAGTTGATGGATGGTCTACGAGGTCGAATGCGCATGCTGACGCCGTGCTTCAACTCAGCCACGCATTCGATACACCAAGAGGCTATAAAATCGGCTAATCGAAGAGGCAAGGGTGCCCCGACAATAGATACTGTAAAGGAGGTTTATGAGGGGTTGCAATGGGTGCTACTCAGTAACCGGTGATCACGCAGTGTGCGTGGGGCATGATGATATCATGTTTGGCCATATCATAGATAATACATGAGGTTGGTACGCTAAAGTACACCACCGTGCCATCACCCTGGGGTCCCAATGAAATTGGCAACGATACCGTGCGGCTTTTAGAAAGTGCTGGGGCGGTGAGCAACGAAGAGTGATTTGCTCTTGGCGACACGGTGAGGAAGAGGGAACTTGAGGTCGGGCTCCAAGAGTTGCTTGATGTAGGGGCGGCGAACATCATCCTTCTTCTCGACCTCGATCACTCGGAGGATCTGTCATACAATGAGCCAGAAACCATCGACGCTAAGGGAATAACACTCACGTGGATTGACCTGAAACGAGCACGGTGGCGGGCAGCCATATCCTGATACAAGCTCTTGACAGCATCAGCACGAGTGAGATCACGGAACTCCTTGTACATGTTGTGTGTTCCAGAGCGGGAGTCGTATCGGAGCCAGATACCGAAGTTCTTGACTCTCACAGGTCTCTTCTCCTGGATCTATAAATTGGTTAGTTCATCCCAAACGCCTGCCTCTTGAGGGCTGCAAGGGGACTTGGATTAAATACACACAACGTTGACGCCAAGGATTTCACCACTGGCTTTCTTGACCTTCTTTAATTGCCTGAAATGCGCAGATTGAGAGAAATAAAAATTTAAGCGAGCATTAGGACGTCTACACACCTCAAGAAGTACCAGAAACGGGACTTTGCGACAACTTCATTTGGGGCGAAGATGCGCATGCGATAGATTTTGGGGACGGGCTCATGCTCGGTAGGAAGGTGGCGACCAACGACTTGATATTCTTGAAGGCCCATGCTATCAGAACGAAACAGTAGGATTTTTCGTCAATACATGATTGTAAGTCCCCAATCCCACCAGGTACATCCGATGACCTCCCTCATCCATCCACCCCGAAATCATACCGTCCAACAAAACCACCAGCCACGGAGCAGGGAAAAAACATAAGGATGCCCCAGGAGAGCATGAATGGCATACTCACGTTGTCGATATCGAGTTCTTGCGGATGTCCCGGTCGGTAGTGTCTGTTGATCGTCCAAGGGCGGTTGTTTGTCTTTATTGTGCAGAGGCCCTAGCTGAATGCAACTTGTCCAAACCGTGGAGGCCCACGGTTGGAGGTCGCATCGCATGTTCCAAGTTTTTGGGAGTAAAATAATTATTGTATTTAAGCTCCCAAGCTTGGATTCTTTTCTCCAACTTACAGAAGTTAGCCCATTTCTACCTCAGGACACGATCAACATTTGGAGTTGTAGGTTGTATTTAAATGACACTACCAATACAAAACAATACCAATGGAATGTCCATTGTAATGTCAATCGCGACCAATTAGTACAGTGGCGAGCAAAAGTATTGCACAGTCACGTGCTCGCTCGACACCTTATCGCTGGCGACAACGAAAATGCATCTAGACGATGGAACAACATGTATTGAGGAGCTACACTAGGTCTCAATCTAAATCTAGGTAGCCCCAAGCCACGAAAAGTACCAAACCAAAGAAAATCTTATACCAATCAAAAAGCCGTGTGCAATTCTTTTGCTCATCTCTGCCACAAATGGAAGTCGGTGTCAATGACAAAGAATGAGTGAGAAAAGACAAACCGGGACATCAGTACTTAGTGTGCCCACCTCGAGCCGCCAACAGGGAAGCAACACGACGAGGCATGCTCTCGTATAGCTTGTCCAGAGCCTCCTGGGGGAACGAGTACCACTCCTCCTGTAGTGCCTCCCAGAATTCCTCTTTATTGCATGGGAGAGGGTTGCGAGCACGAATACAAGCATCGAGCTGTTGCCAAACATGCTCAATGATGTTCATATCTGGGCTGGATGGTGCCCAGGGCAACCAACAGATCTTTTTCTTCTCGAACTAAGCCTTTGCAACCCCACTGGTATGCTTAAGATCATTATCTTGCTGGAATATGGGTGTGGTCTTCCCAGAACACTTCATGCCGAAGTCCTTCAATGTCCCGAGATATGATTCCTGCAAGATATTGACATAGCCTGGTCCATCCATGATTCCATCAATGCGATGAAGTTGGCCCACCTCCTTTGATGTAATGCATCCCCACACCATCACCTTGCCACCACCATGCTTCACTGTCTTCTTTGTGAATTGTTGATCAAGTTGCTGTCCAGGCTTAATCCAGCAATATTGGTGGCCATCTGACTTGAAAAGCATGAACTTCGACTCATCTGAAAAAATGACCTGCTTCCAGTTCTTGACAGTCCATGTGGAATGGACAAGTACCCAATCACGGCACTTCTGGCAGTGGACCTTAGAAAGGTAGGGCTTGGACCTCCAGACATGGCAAATAAGTCCATTTTCCTTCAAGCGACATGCAATTGTGAATCGCGATAGATCTGGGAAGGTCTTCTTCTGGACCTCAGTCACATTGGCTGCCTCAGTTGTAGCAAGAATATGTGCAGCAACCTGGACCTCACAGGCATCCATCTTGCAGGGACGACCAGTCTTGGGACAGACATGACGATAGTCCCCAGTTTTCTCAAAGCATTGGATGATGCGAGTGACTGTGATGCGGTGGAGAGTGAACTTGTTGGCAATGAGCTGGGTCTTGTCCCCACGGCGGTGAGACTCAACAATGCGTGCAACCTTTGTTGGGGAGGTGTAAACCATGAGTACGCAAAAGATAGAGCCGTCCGAAGCAAATTTGCGAGTAGGAGAGCAGGGAGACTGACTTGATCCCCCCACAAGCATAAGTATTGCACCTATTCG
>KB722739.1:196180-228382 GCA_000349905.1 Volvariella volvacea V23 | reverse complement strand
CCCAAATCTTTCATACTGGTGGGTTCAATAATAGTAAGCCTTACTTTCACCAAGCGAGTTGTCATCGTCAAAGGGTAGTAACTTTTACTAGTGTGCGATTCCCTTCTTTCTCTTGAAGCAATAGCAAAACGTGTAGAACTTCATTGGTGGATGGTATGCGAAAACGGTAAGTGATTGTAAGTATGGGAGCACAATTGGCTCCGTACTCTTGAACATGACCTGTGCAATATTTTGGATTCTAACATAGGAAGCATGCAGTTTGCGTCCAAGCCTTCAGCCAGTATGGGATACATTTATTAATCCATTTGTACTCTGCTACAAGCAATCTGAAGGTCACTATTATAATGGGTACTACTGGATGCCCAGTTCGCCATAACGAGTCGCATAGTGACGCCTCTCTTGCACAAACTGAATGGCATTACCAAACGATAATGTTGAGAGAGAATAGCCTACGTCCTTCCTTCTCTTAAGACAATCACACAATGCATCAAAGTCCTGAATCATGAAGTATTTTGTGAACGTCAGTGATTTCAGATGTGGAAGTGTTGTTGCGTTCCGAGCCGAGGGTGGAATATCAAGGGCAGAAATGAATCCCTTTACTTCGTATTTCCGCCGTGGTGGAACTACAAGACTGAGCGTTTCCAGGTTCTCCATCCGACCAAATATACCTCTCCATTCGGACTCGACCAAGTCCTCGAGACACAACGTAAAAGAGCGAACCGTTGGTGAGGCCAGGCAATTGGCCATCAGGCAATACACGCGTTCAACAGGCTGACTGTGCGTTTGGAAGATCATCAGCCCTGTAGAAAGGCAAAGTTTGAATCCACCAGGCCGGTAGCGTCCATCCAACGCCGAGACCATCCCACATTCAATCTTCGTAAAATCGACTATGGACAAATCCTCGACGTATTCGACACACTCTCCATTTACTCCCTTCCCGAGTTCTCTACAGAATGGTGCTATTAGGTGGATATCATTCAGGTCTCGATATCCCGCATGGATCTCGATGTCCGTCCCTGGATGAAAGGAGATGGAAGCCAGGATCCCTGTACATGCATAGATATCTTGATCCACAAACAGGCGTTTTAGGGAGTCGAGGGAAGCACGAGGATAACCTTGTGGGAGCGTATACGGCTCTTCACCACTAGGACAGTTCAATGATAAACTTGTGATGCTTAATTGCCCAAGGTTAGGCAGAGCACGAAGTATATCTGCAAATTGAGCTAGATTGAGGTCGGCAGACGTATATTCGAGTCGCAGGGAGATTAGTTGCTTGGGGGGGTTGAATGGCAGTGGAGCGCCTCGTGGTAGAGCGCACACCTCGAGGCAAAGGTGGCGGAGGGCAGGGGTAGAACTACTGAAGAGAGGTGGGGATTGAGGAGTATGCTCGAGGCACCTAATGCTAAGATTGCGAAGAATTGGAGCCGGATGGGAGAGCATCTGTAGAAGTTTGTCACGATTGCTGTCCAACAATAGATAGTAGCTGTCAAAGCTGAAATTGAAATCGCAAATTCGGTGGAGATGTGAAAGTACGAGTGCGAGAGTAGTTTCCTGCTTCTGCGAAAGACGATTATGCTTGGAAGGCACAAATGAGACAAACAGAGGGTGTTCCTTGGATCGCAGGATGACTTCGGAAATCCAGGCATGATTGCTATGGGGTAGCTGTATCATGCTCCACAAGGGTGCGTGGTTGATCGCGATGCTGCGCCATTGACTGCAAACGCTGGTTAGTGTGAGGTTGTATTGATATCTAAACCTCCTCAGGGTGAGAGCTTCATTAGCTTTTGAGACGGCGAATTCGGCGACTACTTCAAAGACTTGGTGAAAGATTTCGACCGGAAACTGTGAGATATGCAGCGGATTTGCATTTTTTGGAGCTGCGATCATCGTGGTTTAGAGAAAGGGGTGATTCATCTGATTGTCAGTGCCTCCGGTTTGAGTCATGTGGTCACACACCCAACTTAGAAAGTATTCCGCTGAATTGGAATTTAATTGTAAAATTCCTCCTTAACATCTAAGCGAACTATATGTTCATGGCCATATGCTCGGAGCTATTATGGGCGCGCAGGTAAGGTAAGGGGGGGCAACTTGGCTATTTCAATTCCAACAGAGGGATGATCATGTTTACATATCAATCTAACCCATCTTCGTCGACGGAGTTGGGTTGGGTTGAGTAATATAGGTATTTCGTCGAGAACTGACTCCGAGAACTGCGAGATATACAATGAACCTATATAATCTGACGCTGTTTCACTCGATACGAAGCGAAAGTACTCATACTATGGATGCAAATCACCAAATCACCCTTCCCGCAACACCACGATACATAACAGCATGGTCAAATCGGGTTGAGGTACATTGTAAACAGTATAATACAGGATAATGGAAACAACTAACATGGCAACTTTATGCGGTCCTAAAGAGCTGCAACACAAATGATCCCTTAGCCGATAGCCATGTCCGCGACATCTGCAACAGTTTGAGCAGACGATGCTCCTGCCTTTGGACGCATAGAGAAGATAACATCCTTGATAACCTGCGAGATAAGACCGTGTTGCGCTTCAACAGCAATCCTCGTGCTTAAAACACTCTCGTCAGAAGAATTCAGGATGCACATATAGGTCGCACATACCTATCTCGGACACTCTTGGTAAGCTGATTCTCTTCTTTCTTCTTCTCGTCCTTCTCCTTTTGCTTGAGTGATAAGTTAGACCAAATGGCTACGATAATGCGATTGAACAAACCTTATTTGAGCCCTCTTTCTCCTTAGGAGTTGGGATCGCTGCGCGAGTGCTCCCGACAGCAGCCTGCGCCTTGGACAGTTTCTGATGCAGGTCAGCTAATTGCGATACTGAATACGCTCGGTTCTACAATCAATCAATTAGCAAGCCAGATTGGACACGAAAAGAGTCGTGAAACTGACCGAGATTAGTGGACTTTGACTGAGCGTGTTGACCCAGTACTTGTTCCACAGCATGTTCAGCAACTCCGTGTCTAGGCTGGATTTGAAAATTTCGACATCTAATTGGTAGTATTGGTTTGCGTGGACACCAAAGTCCTCTATCTTGCTCAATGGAATGGATTGGTATTCGGAAGCAATGGCGTTGGGAGGGGTGTAGTCCTCGGGGTAGGTGCGGAATGCGCCGATGTCGACTTTGCCGGCAGAGATGGTGCGGTTGGGGTCAATCTGGCGACCGACATTCAGCAGATGGGAAATGCATAGGCGAAAGTAAGGAACGTACGACGACGGCGACGAAGGGATCTTGGAACTTTTGGTTGTTGAGTTGTGTGTTTACGTCAATGCCAGATAACCAACAACCATAGCCTGGATGTGAATGGTACCAACCAATCGCGTTCTCGAGACGCCCAGCCTTATCGTTATCGATGGGTAAGTCATTCAGAACATGCATAGACACGAAGATATGCGCACCTTCTCGCTACCCTGAATGTACTCCACCATGTACTCATTAGCCTCATTCGCCGCATTGACACGCGTCTCCGTGCCCTGGACAGGCAGAGCGAAGGAGTCCATGATAACGATAGAGTTCCCAACAACTTTCCCTTGCATAAGACCCATGATCTCGTGCGGCACGCCCGACCGCGCATGTATCACCTATCGCGCCACTGGTCAACATCGGGATCCACCGCTGAGCCCAAACCCGCTCATACCATCTTAATAAGTGCAACAGCGGAAATTTTGCATGTTTTGAAGAAGTGGGGACTGTGCAGAACGAATGGATCAGTCCGATCGCGAGGATGACGAGGGCGTTGATGCTGACTCTCTGCTCCAGGGTGCTTCGCGGTTCAGCTTTTTGTTGGCTTCGGCGTCAAACTTGTAAATCTCGTCTTCAGGAGGAACCTCGACGATGTTGTTGGTGAGGGAGAACGTTTGCAGCGCTGTCTTGGACGACATGGCTGGATGTCCAAAGGGAGTGCTGTAACGCCACCCCTTTCTTTGGCCCACGCGGTGGCTGTGCTGGTATTTGCGCAGGAGACGGCGCAACTCGAAGCTGGACACAGAACATTACACTAGCACAATGTTGCCGATGAAACTAGTAACAACACACGCCCAGTGTAGGCCATCGGAGTTGTACTACTACGATAAACCGAATCTCCACTCGCCCTACACACGGCCCCCACTAATCCTTGGGATTTTCACCATGAACCACCGTGCCAGGTTTATGGCTCACTCGATGGCCTAAATTTGAGAAATATATATGAAGGCACAGCGTGAATCAGTCAATTTACTACCCACCGTGCTGGTCATCGTAAACTACTTTAGGCGCATGTCCGACTCCTAAATCTCGTGCCTCCTTCTCATCAACGATTATCTGCTTGACTTTTCCCGTCTGCTTTCCTCCTCGTGCTCGGGAAGAGACCTCATCGCCAATGTGGATAGGCTCCCCGTGTTTGTCTGTGACTTCGCTTGTAGTAGGTGACATAGTGAATGCTGTCTTACTTTTGGCTAAGGGGGTTAAATAGCAGGACGTGGATACAGCCGTGACGTCAGTTCTTGCGCCAGTGGATCCCTAAATTAATGTAAGTCACTTTAGGCTGAGATCTATGCTCGCAGCATTCAAGCTATTTCGATACATAGTAAGTATGTCCTAGGGGAATTGGAGGACTTAGCCTCTGCCAGTCCAATCTGCCAGTCCGTCCACGTGGGAAACTCGGTGTTTGCCGGAGACCGGCAAACTCCACCATGGCCTTGGTCGCTCATCAACTTAACCAAAACACGCTACAACTATGACTGACCCATCTCACTCACATCCCAACTCACGTCCAAATGGGCAGAAGAATAACCAGTGCTGGGTCTTCAACATACGTCGTGATGGCTACTTTCCCGACAGTGACGACTCCGATACTGAAGATGCCACTAACCCGAAATCTACCACGAACGAACCAAGCTCGGAAGACGCGCGACTTATGAAGGAAATCGACCTGGGCTCACGCGAGGAAACTGTATCTTATAAGCCAAATCCATTCAGTCTAGCCAAAATCAATGCTGCGACGCGTGCCAAACCATCTATCAACGACAACTTGAATGCCACAGAGTCGAGCAAGGCCACTGCGAAGACTTACACGATTACTCCTACAACTTCTAGTGCAAATAGCAAAGCCTTGCTCACGAAACCTCCTGCTAAGCCACCGAAAGATGGGAGTATCATGGATGGTTTACGAAGACAAGCTGAGAAAGCAAGGATTCACCAAGCCCAACGCGACGTACCCGAGCCCCGTCCACAAACAACCTTGGCTACCGGTTCTGGAGCTCTTTCTCCTCCTAATTCAGTCACCCTACCACTATCGCAACGAGACAAAGACCAACAAGCACATTGTCGGCCACCCAAGATAGAGCCCCCTCAGACGCCACACTTGATACGCTTGGCCGCCATGAACACTGCTAACGCCCTAAATTTCGCGCATATACCCAAGAAGCATTTCCAAACTCCAACGAGACCGCGATTTGGAATGCGAAAAGCGATGAATGCCGAAAGCGTTACCGAGATCTATCGAGAACTGCCTGAAATTCCGCAATGGACTCAACTACCATCCGAGGCAGAACATAGTACTGACAGCGCGCGTGCTGCGATGAGTGAAACCCCACTAGTTCCAGCAGGCCCTCCTAGCGCACCGTCCCCTCTCGTACAAGAACAAATTAACGTTATCAAGTCCGAATCTCCCGCTCGCAGCATTTTTAGTACCCAAGCAATCAATACCCAACCTTTTAGTACAGACACGAATGCGCATATAATCAAGCATCGAGCCCCTTGCTTCACCCCATCGAGGGACAAGCCACCTCAAGGTCGTAATCCGATTTTTACGCCCTCGAAAAAGCCGCTTCCACCGCTGGCCCCTAATTTTGCTGTCGGATTCAATCAGCCCTTTGATTCTTACCAGAACCAACCCACTCACGTCAAACTAACGGAGACGGATGCGAGTCACGCTAACCCTTCTATGACAGACTTCATGGACCGCGCCCCTTCTGACCAGGAATGCCAGATCGACGTCAAACCTGAAGCACTAACCAAACAAGAATCGCCACACATTCATTGTGATTTGACAGGAGAACTTTGCTTGGCTTCTGCATTGCTCATCGCTCTTGTTTGATACAGGGAATACTAAATCTACGCCTATCCAAAATCGTCCATTCAAGCCTCTGCGGAAGATTACGATTCCGACTCCCGAAACCCCATCCCCAATTGTCAAGAAACAAGAATTCTCAAGTCCTCTACGAAGCGCGCCTCTGGAAGACCACCACGTTAAGGATCCTATTGAAAGTGTAACAAAATCGGAAGAAACTGCACAGCATCGCAAGCTCTCGACATCTGCGGATGTGAAACCTTCGGCCTTTCATACCCCAGCAAAGCGACAGAGTTTTGGAGCAGTTCGAGATGCTTACTCCTTCCAAGTGCACGATCCCGACGAAGAATGGAGTACACTGCCTCCACGCAAGAAGCGTAAACAGCAGAGGTGTGTCCTATTTCGTCCTCTCTTGCAAATTGTGAGTAATTCCTTGCAGCCCGCCTCCACGCAACGTTATCAGAAGAACAGGCCCTATACAACTTCCAGCGATGCTGTTACCGAAGACCCCTATTCCACCTAAACCTAGGGTAATCACATTCCTACCACCACCTCTGCAATCGCGTAGTTCAAGAGAAGCACCAACCCGCTCGTCGTCTGATAAAGCTCATGCTGCGAACAGAAAGATCGATAGGTCAAGTTCTCCCGCTCAGCCACTAGGTGAAACAACATGGAGTTCTGCGCCACCGAAGCCCTCCGTTATGCAGCAACGGTCCAAAATTAGTCCTTCGACATTATCCCACGCTGGTAGCGATTCCAATCAATGCTTGCCTTCACCCCCTACGTCGGATCCGATCTCGACCCACATCCAGAGGCCAGTGGGCCGTTCAACGTCCGTTGATGCCCGAGGAATGCAAAGGAGCCATTCACAAGTCTCTAGTCGCCGTGTGGACGTTTACTACCCCTGACTGCAGAACTCCTGTAGTCGTGCAATCAGTTATGAGAAGAAAGAGTTGCAGGTTGTTGGATTCCAGTGCGGACCGAATGACGTAATTATGATAGCCGATGGTGAGGGAGGTATCCTTGCGTGTGTTTGCATACAGATTTCATATCGATACTCGTTCACGTTCACAATGACGTTCACAATGGACTTGTCAATCCTGTATCAGATGGGTATAAATTTAGCTCCTTTCAGTGAGAGATCCCGTTATCTCCCCTCTTTTGAACTATGTCCACAAACTTCACCACCACTTCTTTCAGTCCTCAGCCGCCTCCACCTCAACCTAATCATGAGCGTATACACCCCACGCTGCTGGGGAGCTACGGTATCAAGTACGTGCGCATTGAGTGGGTCGGTATGGGCAATACACTGCGATCGAGAGTTGTATCCCTTTCGTACTTCAACAAGCTATTGAAGTCCTCCCAACCGAGTATTAGCCTTGCCCAGTGTGCGTTGGGTATAGTTTTCTTGAGTGTTCCGACGGAATTCAGGTGTGTAGTGCTTTGTGTTCGCGTCAAGGAAATGCAGCTAACGCGTCCAATCTAGTGCGATCGGTGAATATAATTATGTCTTGGACCTCAACTCGATCAGGTTGCTCCCGTGGGCTCCCGGACATGCGATGATTTTTGGTTGGTTTAGAGAAAAACAGATGATAGAACGTGCACTTCATCATGACGAAGTTGCGACGTATGATCCCCGGACACTGCTACAGAGACTCGTACGGTAAGTTTACACCCACTATTTACGTTTCATATTTCATTCATTTCCCTGATACGTTACATCACACGATTACTATTACGCGTTTTAGAACGGCTGCGGAAGATCACAACATACAATATCTCGTCGGCTTTGAGAGTGAATTCATTCTTCTCAGCAGCATCTCGCCTATCGTTCCTGTGGGGGAAGAGGGGTGGTCAGAGTCTATCGCAATTGCGTCGGGGACGACCAAGGCGAAGGTTTTGGAAGAGATAGCTGAAGTGTTGCAGGCTATGGGTATTGAACTCTTGATGTACCATTCCGAGGGCGCACCGGGTCAATATGAAGTCATCACCGGTCCCTTGCCGCCACTTGAAGCTGCGGACGCGTTGATTCATACTAGGGAGACTATTTATAATGTGGCAAGCAAGCACGGGTTACGTGCTACATTCACCCCACGGCTTTTCAACAATTATTGTGAGTAGCCCATTACGTCTCGTTTGTATATCGAAGTAATGATTTTGGTTGGCAGGTGGAAGCGCTTCCCACACCCACATCTCCGTACGCTCAACTCTACCACCCGATTTCAACAAAAGCCACGGGATCGGATCCGACTTCCTCACCCTTGCTGAATCTCAGTTTCTTGCTGGGCTGCTGAAACATCTCCCCGCACTGACTTTCCTCACATGTCCCACCTACGCCTCATATGCTCGGATGGCAGATGGTGTATGGTCTGGTGGAACGTATGTCTCTTGGGGACGTGATAACAGAGAAGCCCCAATTCGATTGTGCAATGCACATTTTGAAACATCAAGAAACTTTGAACTCAAATCCGTCGATGGGACTGCCAATCCTTACATCGTGCTTTCGGGGATTTTGGCCGCAGCAAGTTTAGGATACACAGGACAGCTGCCATTGAACGTGCGGGAGTGCGGAGGACCGGAAAGACGTTCTGCGGCTGACTTGTCGGATGAAGAGCGGAAGGCGCGGGGCGTGCACAGGAGGATGCCGTTGAATTTGGAGGAAGCTAAGAAGGCTTTCGTCGAGGATGAGGGAATGAGGTCAGTTTTGGGGGAAGAGTTCTCTAAGAAGTTCGTTAGCGTAAACGAGGTTGGTATTTTGCGCAATCTAACGTACATTAACCATGCTCACGACACACTACAGACCCTGCACAGATGCTTAACGGAGGGATTTGATGCGCAACAACAGGAGAAATTGCTAGTCGAAACGTTCTAACGTTCTAGAGGTATTTTCTCGGAGTTCTCTTCTGTGCAAATATGTATACCTTGTATACCGTGGACTGCACATACACATTGTCATAGATTGCTCGGGCCTCAGGTATCAAGTAGTGCTCGCAATCGTAAAGATACAATTTTGTCCGTATTTATTAGACTACACGAATGTACTCATCGCGCATCACCCATCCCAACAATAGACCCAACTTGAACGAAAGAACTATACCTCCGTGTCAATCCCCGTGTCCTTGTCCTGGTGCTTGACGAGGCCTTTTACCTTCCCACCCAACTTGCCGACTTGGTGTTCCATTCCGTGTCCTATCCACACCAAATTCCTTGTAATACTCCATTGCATCAGCCCTCGGTGCTTGCGGTGCAACTTCTGCTGCTTGCCCTTCCAATCTTTCATTTTATTCACTAAACCCTTTTCTCCATCTGCTCCGCTGACGGTTGACTCAGACTCAGACTCAGACTCAGACGACTCCTCAAAAATACTATGTGTAACGTTGGATCCGCCCTCTGAACCATATAGCAGCCCCTTGCTCAGTTCTTTCGTCTCTTCGACGCAATCTAGCACTTCCATAATGTCAGTCATATTCGGGTCAGAACCAGTTGCTTGCTGGTGGAACCCGCTCATCCCTGGCCAGAATTGAAATGTCACTTCGATCGCCGAAACCTTCTCCACACCATGGCGGAGCATCTCCTCGTCGCTGTCCGCGTTCTTTTGTGCCCGGACTAAAGCGCTGTCTACATCCTTCCAAACGGCGAGCGAACGAGTCACTGGCTCGTTATCGGGGATGTCTTTGAGCCAAAGGACGCAAAACGCCAGGATTTTGTCTGGACCCAAGGCGTGTTTGCGAAATTCGACTATTATGTTCGAGCGATAGCGCTGAGTGACGGCTAAGTGAAGCGGACCCTCATGTCGGTGTCTCCAATATCCATCGTGGAATGGCTTCAGTTTCCCCTTCCCGCAAGATGATCGAAATGTTAGACGACATGAGGCGAGGTCGGCTGGGAGGTCCATAGGAATACGTATATCAGGTGAAACCTCGAGTGTACCAACGTCCCAACCAAGGAGATTCCGCGGAAGGCTCGCTTGGACACTCCGGAAGGTGAGAGATAGCTGGAGACGTCCGTAGCCAATGCCACCAACCATGGGATAAGATTGGGTGACTTGGGAGCGATCTCTGAGTAAGTCTGGTAAAGGTAGAAGGATGACACCTAGGAGTGGATCATTCTCGTGGAGACGGTAGTCGCGGATAGCGATGATCAACACGGTAGTCCGCCAATCACGGATAAACCTTTCTGTACTAGCGTTGAACTAGTGCTAAATGTCAGAATACCTGATTAACACGAGAACGGCGAACTCACAAAGGGGTTGTTGCTTTTCATTTTTGTTCGGGTTTTGTATACGCGCTGATGGTTGAGAAGGACGGTGCAGTAAGCACTGGGCAGGTCCTCAGATTCCTCGTCCTCGGTCTCGTCTACCCCAGTACGCCGAATATTTTGGACCTTGAGCCCACTTATCTGCTCGATGTGAATCGAGAGGATGCCACTGGGCCACTCATCAGAGGGTCTCATCCCCGATATAATTTCATTCTGCCTGTCCTCCAGGTCTTCCTTCTTCTGTTGCCTGAGTTCATCATGGCCTTCCTTCCCTTGAGCTTCCCTGAACTTCTTCTCGGCCTCCTCTTCCACTTCCCTTTCAATCTCGTTCACATGATCTTCATCGTCTGGCATATGATGCCTCATCGTTGTCTTTTCGAAATATCCGCACTCCCATGACAAAGTGCCGGGCCAAGCGCCTGTTGTGCCATTTGTGAAGAAATCTTCTCTGAATTCAATCCTGTTGAGAGTCTTCGGGGAAGTGACCAAATCGGACAACGGCACGTCAATGGTTCCGAGATGATCATCAGCAGTGAACCGATCTGGAACAACGCCAAGGGTTGAAATCGGTTACTAGGGCGTAATTAACTGCGGTTCGACTCACCCGAATCCCACAATTGAAGGCGTAGAGATTCTTCTGCATTGAACTCTCCAGGGCCAACCAGGAATGCTGTTGTTTCTTCCCAAACCGGATCTTCGCACCCCTCAATGACTCTGGATTACGAAAGGTATGAGTTCCTGGGCGATCAGGGTAGCTTATGGAACAAACCTCGTCGACCAGAGCGGCTTCCCCCACTTACTCCAACTAACAGTAAGATACCCGTCGTGTAATTTGTCTTTTCTAAAGTTGTATGACGCGCTGCCTGATTCGCCTCCCGAGTACGCCGCTCTTTTCAGGGTGACAATGACAACTCCAACCGTCTCTGTGTCCAATTTTGGTCGTCCTAAGAAGATCGTCTTCAAATCTAGGGTGAGACTCCCGGGAGCAACGTATTCTCTGACAGAACTGTCGATTGAATCTTGAAGCCAAGTCGATAGCCCGGGGACATCCATCACGTTTAAGAAATTTTTGGCGAGCGGCGTACACGTTAACGAGACTTTCGGTTGCCCCAAGAGGGTCAACGTCAGAAGGGAGAAAAAGGGAGGATTTGGGGTGAGTTGGACTCGCATGCGAGCATTTGCTAAGAACCCCTCTAATTCGACCCAAACGGGCAGTACAATACCGCCAGATAGCCAAAATTGCATTAGCAAGTGAGCGTTGCCAGAACGATCTTTTAGCGCTGATGCAGGGCTGAGTTTAGCTCGATAGGCAACGGCGACCTCCATGTTGATGAAGTCTCCTTCCTCCGCTTTTAGGGTGCCTTTGTCTTTTGCTGCTTCTCCTGGGTCTAAATACCGAATACCGACAACTCGAAGGGGTTCGGAGCCTTGACCTATATCTGCTACACGAACTCCGCGAATGAATTTGGGCAGTGTACCTTGGAGGGTGTCTTCTAACGTGTCGGCCAACGATGTAAATAATGAGGGGTTAACTATAGGCCATACGGAGCTAAGCAACGAATTAAGCCATAAAGCGGACTCGATATCATCGCCGTCGTTCCTTGAAGGCCGCCTTTGAGGTGGTGGCTCATCCTGAGTCAGATTAATTAGCTATTTTCATTATGGAGCGATATTTGGGGTGGTCCCACCAGAATCGGGGCCGAATTGGATTCCAAATCCCTAGAGCTGTGCAGATAGTCCTTCAGGTAATCGTCCCAATACCGTGCAACACCAGCGGTCGTAATGAATGCCAATGCGATGCAATTCAGTAATGCGCACACAACGGACACGAACCCTGCAGTTTTTCCAATGATCGCCAGAAACAGCAAGCTCCCAATAGCACCAAGTCCTGCACCAAGTCCTGCAGCTAGGGCTGAGTTTGTCTTGAACTTGGACTCAAATTCGACAGGGCTGTACCACCTTCTTCTTCGTGTCTCATCCTGAAGCAATCGATCGAGACTGTCGTGGCGTTTCTGGGATTGTTCTTGTTCGTCTCTCGTTTCTTCCGGCGATCCTTCTGCCCCTGCAACCGACGAAGGAAATACACGTTCCAATTCGATGGACGTATGGTCGGTGATTGTAATCGGAAGGTGAGTTATTGGATCAGTGACTTCGCGAGAGCTCGTTCCCTTCTCGTTTCCGTGTTCATTGGGCATTGCTATTGCGGAGAACAAGAGGCTGACATGGCTTTGGAGCTTGCGTCCAATGTTTGAATACTGTGCTGGACAGGGGTAAATTGACGTCAGCCATGAGCTCTGGCGCCACAATACAATGTGGACGTCTTCACCATATGCTAGGCTGACATAACCACCAAAAGCCTGCATTTCGTGTCGATCCGGGCCTGAAATCATATAATACTTTCCTGCATAGCAAGAAGGGCTTGATCATCATCATTAATTGCGTGCTCATGATGAACCATTCCATAGATTATGACACTGCGGCGTCCTGGTTACCTCTTACTGAAGTCAAATCGCTAGCCATACCGAGAATCCGAGCCCTAAAGGCGTTCGAAAAAGTAGAATAAAATCCTAAATTCCGGGCGCTCGTACTATCTAACGTTGGTCGCTACGCGGTACCGCGCTGCTTGCAGTTTTTGCATAACATGTGCAAACAAAGCCACGTGCCGCCACCGTATAAAAAGCTCGCGCCCTCAAAATTTGTCTGCACTCATTTACGGGCTCGCATTATTGTCCCCCTGCGCAGGTTATCATGGCTCGCAGGAGCCTACAGCGGGTTCAAGAACGTATTCAGTCGCCTCCAGCTGGAACCTTGTTCTTCCATCGTGGACGAGGTATCCCTTACCAGAGGTGGCACATTCAAGCACGTTTAGTACTGTATGATTAGCCTTATCCTACAATCTGCTGGGCACTGCTCGATCCATCTGAACTCGGTGAAAGCCGCTGGAGGAAGTCCCTGGTCCTGAATGATGACAGCCTTAGCCCTGATGAATGTCCACATTGTACCATACCAAGATTGGTGTCATTCTCGCACCCTGCGAATTGTCATCGTTGGTCGCATCAAAACTTACCCTGCACGTTCAAGGGCGAACAGACCCGACGGAAAATTATTTCCAATATATAGAACGGGAGTCGGCCATAAGCGTTTCTCCCAGGCGTTACCCCCTCCACAGTTCAGTGCACCAGGATGAACTTACCATATGATATCTGGGTCCACATCGCTCAGTACCTCTCTCCTGTCCAGCTTCGTGACCTCTACAGTGTCAACCAAGCATTCTATGATCTGGCCATGAACGAACGCTATCGCGAAGTGAATTTGCATTATCTGACGGACCCCGACACCATCCGCAATATTTCTCGCCTAAGGTGAGCCACGCCATTACTGCTGCGCATTGTTATTCCATAGTGATCGGCGATCAGAGATATACAGGTCGCAAGGCGTGTTCGTAAACTATCTTTCCATCCCTCTCTTATCAACAAACTCGTGGATGACGGGAAACAACGGGCCGGCACTCAAACATGGCCAAGGAGAATTAAAATATCGCTGAAGGGATTTAAGACCGTTTCATCGAAGTCTGCGGAGAAGCGAATGCCATTTCCTTCAGAAACTGCCGTAGCAAATATCACCGACATGATCCAGAAAATGACGGGTGTAACGTCTTATAGCATCGAATTCTGGAATCGCCAACCCCTGGATAGTCTTCACTTTGCGCTACCTGTGTTGCGAAGTGCCTGGTCTACATTCGGCGACGTGTTAACGGAGCTCAATATTGATGTTCCCCTCCAAGGTCTTTCCAACTTCCTCGACGAGTCCCTAACATTCACATCCTTACGAGCCTTCAGTATTCGCCTTACCAAAATGCCGCAAAGCACGCTTAGTTCCTCAACCGAAATTATCAGTCATAAGATCATTCCGTTCATGAATAATCACGTTTACACGTTGGAAAAGCTTTCTATGACTACCATTGAAGGTTTCGATTTCTCTGCCTTCCTTCCTTCGCTGCAACACTTTCCATATCTCGCAAAAGTTCACATCTCCCATCCGTTTGTCAGTCTACAGCAAACCAACACAAGCGGACTGCGGTATTTCCTCGCCATCCACTCGGGCTGCATGAAGGACCTTAACCTTCAGTTCCACCTCCCTCCCAACACTATCCCTAAAATACCCTCCTCGGCTTCTTGGTATTCTCAAGATTTCTTCCGCGTATACCTCAATTCCCTCGAGTCGCTTGAACTGAGTCTTCGGGGTAACCCAGGGGATGCAACCTCCGTCCTAAGTTACCTTGACACCCTCAAATCAACGCTCACGTCACTTACGCTACGGGATCACCCCTTCTCGCTCCAAGAAGTGAGGCCCCTAGTCAGGCTGTTCCAACACACCGGTATCCTGAGGAGCCTCACGATCGAAGTCGCATATATCACTCCTCAGCTCCTCGATGTATTTGCCGTCGGCCTACCATCGATACAAAGACTCACTCTCACCTGCGAGGCATTCACCGATGAGGGTCCATCTCAAAATCGCCCTTTTGATTCACCCGTACTCCAGCATCAGCTGGTAAGTCCCTCGTTTTGGTGTTACGTCATTACCCAACAGCTTATTCGCCGTCGTCTAGTTCTGCTCCTCACTGAGGAAGCGAGACTATAGCCTTTGGAGACTACAACATTTCACGGGCTATACAACCGGTCAATCTAGCGGCTCGATTAATGATTGCAAGGCCGCGATTTTCGAAGCCTTCCCAAGCTTACAGACAATCGATGGCAAACCGGTCACGGAGTTTTCGTGGTAGGAGCAGCTTGTTATTTTGCCTTCTCAAATGCGGATGCTAACAGTCCTCATGACATAGTGGCACTCCTGTCTCATCCACATCCTCCATGCGTGCCAAGAGCAAGTCGCTTCTTTTGTCCAAGCGAGCGTCCTTTGCGAGTCTGTCCACTCGGCACAGTCGTGAGTAGCTGACGTGGCCACTTCGAGATGCTGTTTTTCCTTTTCTGGAACTCTATTACGTATCATGGTCATGCCCGGACTTATTTATGTTGTATAATATTAATTAGGTTACGTGGGCCATTCCTTCTTGTTTTGGGTATTTCGTTGCGAGTTCTTTATTCTCTTCATGCATCACTATACTCTCTCCATTATCCTGTGATATAATATACCGGACACCTGTATGACCGTAGATCTAATACCCGAATATAGTGTAGGCTAACTTATTATCGCTGGAATACGAGTGTCGTACTCGGCGTATTGGTGGCGCTGACATTGTTATTTGTCAAGTTCACTCCACTGCTCGCACCTAATCTAACATGACGACCACACTGTGCCCGAGCAGGAGGAATGTATTGCATGACACGAACCGCATTGAGGCTGAACATCAGTATTTGGTATTACATGAATATTTAAGGTGCCTGTCAAATACATGCCACCGCCGCCGTCACGCAAGTCAAATTATACCGATTCCGGGTGCTTCCTCTTCTTCCCATGTTGTCCCTCTAAAGAAGTACCTTCATTGGTAGTATTTGAGTCTGAAGATGCATTTTCGTCTCTCGGACCGCTTTCTGGGTCGGATTGGGTATGATCTATCTGGAATGGTCGGATCCCATCAAGCGCTGCCTCAACGTCCTGATAGCGGTCTCCCATCAGCTCCTTCATGCTATCCTCGTCACTAAATTTGCTTAAGAATTTCTCTGCAGCACTATGCCTAGAACTCCAGTCGAATGCGGCCGCGACCGCGGGGATCTTCTGAACGACCAGTTTATGTGGGCTCCCCCGGGCAATCACCTCGTATGAAACAATATCCTTTCCAGCCTCTAGCCTTTGGATGAGGTGCCTTCGGCGGACTAGTACCACAGAAAACGTATGTGATGATTCACCGGATTTCGTCAGAAATCGGTCCAGTTGCTGGCATTCCTCGCATCCACATCCTAGTGGTCGGGCTGTCTCCATGATCTCTGGTTTGGAACCGAGTTTTTCTTTTAAATACCAGCAGATAATTTGTCTTAGGAAGTCTGAGACTTCCGACGGGCGCGCGCCTTTGTGGTGCTGGGAAATGGTATTGAGGAGAGGAGTGACGAGTGGGACGTAGACTTTGTTGAGCCTATTTGGGATTTCCTTCAGCGGCGAAAGCAGTTGATTAAGGAGGTCTTTGAGGTATTTTTGACGCCCTATTTTGTAGAACAGATCAATCATATCTGTAACCCGCTGGGGGTATGAATTCATAAGGTAGGCTAATTGATATCCGCCGTCCCACTTGGGTATCATCTGGTTCTTTATGGTGTAATCGATAATCTCATCGCATCGCGTTCGGTCGGCCTCGCTTGCTGTCTCTTTGTAGGTTACTAATAATGAAACGAAGGACGACCAGAAGTTATAACAGCCTGACGGTTTTTGGAGTCGATGGGAGATCCTTGCATTGCAACGAGTAGTCCATTAGGCAACACTCTAAAGGGATGGTTATAGAGAGCCTACCTCTCCATCACTGGCTCAAACCCATCGGAATCGATTACGCTCTTCAAGGAGTTAATATCTGCAAAACTCCAAACGTCGACCTCTGCAGCTGCTTGAAGTCTCCGAGCTTGACACCACTGGGGAATCGTGTCAGTATCCAAGGGGCATGCTTCTGCAACTTCCTGGATGACATCGAGCTTGCTTCGCATGTGTTTAACGTCGGTGAGTGCCTGCTCAATTCTGTAGTATACGTGAGCACGAGAGAGTAACGAAGGACGCGCTGTACTTACACTGGCAAAACGCGATCGAGAGAGAATGCTTCAATGCCTTTGCCAACCTGTCCTGGTCCCAACGTCGAGCCCATCGCCCCGCGTGCCTTCACAATCTCACACCACTTGTCGATGTTTTTCCAATGTACAGCAATACTCGCCATTCCGTCCCACTGAGTTATGCCATACCGAGTGGTAGGTTCATTACAAGCTTGTTCATAGAGCGTGCGCTGCATCTTCGTTGGCTTGTTAGGTTTTGCGTTCAGGACCTTGGTAATTATTCTCTTTAGTCGTGGATTCTCGTAATCAATTCGGTGTAAATTATCGAAATGAACGAGCATCAAAACCGTTCGATTATACCCTAGGATAATAAGCATACAAGGATGCATCAATCATCAGAAGGACATACAAAGTTCTATGGTGGCTCCTTCCTGGTAAATAGAGTCAGTTTTCTGAGCGAAAAGACTTTAATTGTACACACATTTCCTGTATATTCGATGGCTTTGTCGTTCGGTGCTTCCTCCTCGAAAGCACCCTTGGGGATGAGATCATCCTCGTCCAGGCAAGAGGTATCAATATCGACCTCAAAGCCGTCAAGATCAACTACGTTATTTATGCCCACTTCTCGATTCGTTTCTTCTACCATTTCCTCGGAATCCTCAAAGTCGTCTGCATCTCCTGTGACATGGAGATCGATATTGGCCAGGAAAATGTCGTACCCACACTCCCACGCAACATCAGCTATGTTTGACACCAAGTACGCATCTTGTCCCTTTAACCCCGCCCTACCTGTTTTAAGCTCGTTTATGCTGTATTGGTGATCAAGCGAATAAGCAAGTACATCATGCGATGATGGATATAGACCACGGTGCCATGCAGTCAAGATTTTTCGAAGCCTCGGTAGGGATGAGTGGACAGGCTGAGGTGCCAGTTGGCGGGAGTTGTGAGAACGAAAAATGAGGTTGTAGGATAGGGCAAGGCGATAGCCAGATGTGATCGGTTTAACAGAGTGAACGACATCTGTATACCAAGCGAAAACGGAGGTAGTACTCCCTGAGTTTTGTGCGAAATCAAATGCTTTCTCCTTTGAGCCAAGCGAAACGTGGACTTCCCCTCCAGTATACGCAGAAGGGAGGACAATTATTACCGTAGCAAACATGCCAGGCGACTTTTGAGTACTACACTAAACGTCAGACATAGAGATTCCAAGAATAAAGAACTGAACGAACTCTTGATGAGGAAGAAAGCTGGGGCTTCATTAGCACATATTTACGGCAGCTTCAGGTCTCTTGGGTAGACTTACTGTGATCCCGTTTCATAGAGCAACATTTTGTAGAATTCACAGGAACCATCATTGTGTCTTCCCACAACGCCGAGCTCCCTCCAAACTTCAGGAACAACGTTGTCGTTAATGAATGACACCCATGCAGGGTTGTTGAATGTTATCTTCACAGGGTCGAGTTCCCATGTGTCACGGACATTGGGGTCAACTACGGTGCGTTCTCCGTGACCGAAGGGTGCGTGTCTTGAACTGGAGATGATAGCTTTGGCGTCCTGTTCTGAAAGAGGTAAGTTTATGAGTCCTATTCCTTCGATTTGCAAGCCCGGATCCGGAGCAGAGGGATGAGAACTAGAGGATGCAAATGCGCTATTCTGTGATAGCTTTTTACTCAGGATCTCGTCTAGGTCCGTCTATCACCAGTAAGTGTGGGTGTCATTCGCTACTAGTTTGATATAAAAAATCAATGCCCACCCTCAAATCTCCTGAGGTATCGCCAAGCGCTTCTTTCAATTCCGCAGACTGCTTTGGGTGCGAAGAGTCTAGCAACTCCACTTGCATGAAGGCGACCTTACTGGGGGCGTATAAATCCGTCTGCACAACCAACTTGAGAACTCGTCCTCAATGGGGGTGATGGAAGTGACAGTGAAGGAGTGTCAACAAGCGCTTATAAGAATTACATCACGGGAGCGCGTTGCGTCACGCGTTACGGGATCAAATCCAATTAGTCTTGGCATACTCTATATGAGTACAAGTACAAGTACAAGTACTGTACTCCTAGCAAGTTGTACAAAAAATTGTAAGAGCGCGTCAAAAAACAAAACCATATATATTAATAAATCAATAAAGAAGTTACCCTGGAAATCCTCTTTTCGTTCCCTGCTGATGGCCCAACATTGTAGGTCTTGCGACTGGAGCTACAGTGGCTTGTGTTGCACCCGAGGTGCGTAGTCCTAGGTTGAGTTGGAATGCCTTCGTGCCTTCAAGCGCGGCGACGACATCCGCCCACCTGTTTCCCATGAGCCTCTGCAAACGTCCATTATCACAAATGGTTTGCAAGAACTGGTTAGCGCTTTTTTGCTTTTCATTCCATTCCGTCACGGCGAAGATAGCAGGAGATTTCCGAACCACCAACGCATGTGGGCTGCGCCCCTTGTGGACTTCGTAGGTAACAATATCTGCCCCTGCCCCTGTAGTCAGCCTCTGGATGAGGTGGTTCCGGCGCGCCTGAACGACTTTGAACAAATGTGTTGGATTAGCTGATTCCACTAAGAATCTGGCAAGCTCCTGGCAATCTAAACAACCACAACCAAGCTTTCGTGGGATGACAGAAGAGGTTGGTTTGGGACCGAGTTTTTGGTTCAGATATAAGGAAACGACGAGTTGAAAGAAATACGCGAAGGGTTGTTCGAATATAGTCTTCTGGTGCTGGGTTAATGCTTCTCGGAGGGGCTTGACAACCGGTATGTATATGCTATCAAGTCTAGCAGGAATATCTTTCCCGGGGGACAGCATAAGAGCGAGCAAAAATTGGACGAGAACATTCTGCTCCGCTTCGAGGCAGAGACCAACTATCTCTGCAATACGGTCTGACTGCGAATGGAAATAACCATAGCCGTACGCGGCATTACTGTTCCATTGGGGTATCACCTGATTTTTCAGAAGGCTGGTTATGATTTCGTTGCTTCGTGCCTTTTCTGTTTCAGCCGCTGATTTATGGTATATTAACAATTGCTTGATAAAGGTGATTGCAGCATTATAGACATTTCCCGCCTTTTGCAACTGGGAAACGAGCCTGAACGGGGATTGAATTAGTTAACGTTCCAACTAATGTAATGAAAACCTACATGTTCACCGTAGGCTGAAGGCCTTCAGTATTAACCAGATTAATCAGGCTTGGTATGTCAGCCGTCGTGGTAAGGTTGACGGAGGTAATTGCCTCTTGACTCTGCGTTTGGCTCCATTGGACCAAGTTGTGTTTGCCAGAGCACGTTTTTCCGAGTTCTTGAATAAACTGAAGCCGGTCGCCCATAGATTTGAAGTTCTGTAACATTTTCTCAACCCTAGACGTTTGTTCAGAATTGAGTACTGTCAGCCCAGGACCCAGACTTACACGGGAAGAACGCGAACGAGGGAGAATGCCTCCACCGCTTTAACAACCCTTGGGAATCCAATATCTGAGTCCACTGATCTCTTCACAACTTCGAACCATTTATCAAAGTTCTTCCAGCGGAGTGTGACATCTGCCATGCCACCCCAATTATTCGTTGTATACGCTGTTAAAGGCTCTTCACAGGCTCGCTGATAGATACAACGCTGTTTCTCCTTAGGTGCATTAGGGTTAGCCTGAAGTAATTTAGGTACGGCATAGGTTAACCGCTTCGCATTGTACTTCACGATCCACACATTAGCCCGATGAACGAAGATTAGGGCTGTCCTGTGATACCCTAATTTATACCTAAGTAAGTGACTCCTTTCCGAAGGAGACAAACTTACAATAGTCCAACTAATTAGAGCGACGTCAGCATTTGAAATGCGATTAAATAAGGGACGACCAACGCTGCCTATGTAGCCTTCGTATTCCCTCTCGTCGGGATTGTCGTTATCAAAAATGCCTTCGGGAATGAAGCAATCCTCATCGAGGGCAGACTCGTCGAAGCCTGAGGGTGTGGTACCACCCTCAGCATTGACCACCATACTGACTGTTAGTTCACGGTCATGAACCGTCCCCGTGCCCACGTAGTCATCGTAACCATCATAATCATCGTAAAAGTCGAAGCGTCTCCGTTTGTAATAACAGCCACCGTGATCTGCAGACCGCTTATGTGGTAATCTATGTTGGCGAGATAGATATCATATCCACATTTCGCAACGAGTCCGGAGATGTTCGCAAACGTATATGAGTCTTGGCCCTTTAAACAGGCTACACCTTGTCGGAGCTCCGATGGGTTGTACTGGTGATCGAACATATAGGCCACAATGCCCGGAGCCTTGGGGTACAACCCATGGCGCCAAGCTGTTAAGATTTTACCGAGTCTGGTTAATGAAGCTTGAAGAGAGGGGGTAGTTGGCCGAGAAACACTCGGTAAGGTATGAACCAAGTTATAAGAGAGCGCAAGACGGTAGCCGGATGTTATCGGTTTGATGGAGTGAAAGACGTCCGTGTACCAAGCGAGTACGGATGTGACGCTTGCAGAAGTTCGGGAAAGGTCGAATATGGACTCATTTTCGTCCTGTGAGACGTGAACCTGTCCCCCGGTATAGGGAGATGGAAGGGTCACCTCAACCGTTGCGAACATTCCAGGGGCCTTTTGCGTACTGTGGTTTGGGGATTAGTGTGATAACGATGGGGTATGCGAATGCTACATACTCTTGGTGGCGAAGGAAGCTAATATTATATTAGTGCGAGTTGTTTCAACCACGAGAGGTATGCTTACTGCGACCCTGCTTCATAGAGTAATAATTTATATAACTCGCAGCGTACATTATCAGACATCCCAGCGACACCAAGCTCCTTCCACACTTGCGGGACAACAACTTTATGAACGAATGTAGTCCATTCGGGATTCGTGATATTTATCTTTTTGGGGTCGATTTCCCATGTCTTGCGCGTAGATGGGTTTACGACAGTGCGCTTACCGTGACCAAATGGGGCTTGTGTGGCCACAGAAATGATAGCTTTGACATCGCGTTGTGATAGGGGTAACCCTACCCCACCAATTCCTTCAATTTCTAGACATGGGTTTGGTACAGAAGGATGGGGTTGAGCATACGCGAAAGAACAATTCTGCGAGAGCTCTGCGCGTAGAATTTTGTTCAAGTCTGCCTAAGTTGGGTTTTAACGTTGTGAAGCAAGTAAAACACGGTATTACGCGTACCCGTAAATTGCCAGGAGAGAAATCGTTAAGGTCAACCTCCATCTCATTTGAAGTTTCAAAAGCAGCATCCGAGTCGTCGCCGTGGACATCATCTCCTTTGCGAAGAGGCTTCCCGCTTTTGGTCGTCTTCCGAGTTTTTGGCATGCTTAATGTGGTGGGCAGGGAGTGAGAGGAAGGTAGAGGATTGCTGGTACAGTTACAGGAGAATTCAAAGCGGATTGTTAATGTTTACGTCTAAGACGCGCATTACAGCCTGCCAACTTGTAGCTAGATGGGTATGAGTGACGCGTAGCGCGGAAGCGCGGCGTGTCACACTCAAATTACCGTATTCGCGGCGTACTGTATTATCTTTATCCGTACATTATGCATTAGCTTTGAAAGCAATAGTTGGTGCGGACCTATACATCATTACGAGATCCATTGAAAGTAAATTCTTAGAGAGGGGTAAGCATCGAGCAATTGGATAGGTATAGCACGTTACTTCACATTGGATATTAACGCTTATATCATAGTTTAAAATGATTTGGAGAACATGGCAGACACTCGCCCACCAAGTAGACTCGCAACTCGTGCGGGCTATGGTGGCAAACTCCGTTTCGTACCCTGCTGAGGGTTGGCCACCATAACAACTGAAGTTGAATGTACTGTGACCGGCGCCCCATCCGGGGGTTGTGTTTGAGGAAACTGGAATGGCTTCGTTCCTTGAAGCGCAGCGACTACATCCGGATAACGCGCTCCCATCAAGCGTTGCAAGCCTGCTTCATCACAAATGGTCCGTAAAAACTTCGCTTCCTGTTGTTTCGTGCTCCAGGTCGTCCAGCCGGTAATGGCAGGACTTTTGGTAACAAGCAGCTCGTGAGGAGAGCCTCTTGCAACGACCTCGTATGTAACGATATCCCTTGCAAAACGAATTGTGCTGATAAGATGCGTTCGGCGTGTTTGAGCTACCCGAAATGACCATGTAGGCCTGTCCGACTGAATCAGGAACTTGTCAAGTATCTTGCAATCAGCGCATGGGGGAGCACAACCGAGTTTACGCAGGGTGGCTGAAGCAGTGGGCTTAGCACCGAGCTTCCGGTGAAGGTATAAGCCGACAAGAACTTGGAAATATGGGAATGGCGGGTCAAAGATAGTTTTTTGGCGTCGAGATAGTGTTTGTAATAAGGGACCAACTAGTGGAAGATAAATGCTTTCCAATCTGTTGGGCATCTCCGTTGTCGGCGAGAGTAGGAGTATAATAAGATCCTGGATAAGTGCGTCGTGACCAACTTCAAGGCAAATACCTATAATATCTGCAACGCGGTTTGATTGTCGCCGGTAGTAAGGAAAGTTGGCATTGGTCGAGCTCCACTTCGGTAGCACTTGACTCGTCAAACAGGTTGAAATCAACTCGTCGCACTGAGTTCGATTGGACCCTGAGTCCGCTCGGTATTTCGCCAGTTGCTTGACGAAAGTAATTGAAGAGTCAAAGGGATTAGGCTGCTCCTGTAGCAGGAATATTAGACTACAAAAAAGTAAGATGAGCACGGTAGTAGCTGAGCCCGAATGACGTAATACATACGAGTCTGCTATGGCTTGGAAGCCCTCACTAGTCCTCACTGTCAATGAGATTCATTAAACATGCAATATCCGTGGTAGTCGTCAGGTTCACTGAAGCTACCGCTTGACGTCTCTGCTTCTTATTCCACTTGGATATGAAATCATTCTCGGATGGGAAAGCTTTCGTGACGACCTGAATGAATTGGAGTCTCTGACTCGCGGGCTTGAAATTAGGCAAAGTCTTCTCGACGCTGCAGCTCTGTGTAAAGAAAAATAAATGAAAGCAGATATAAATATTCCAAACCTGCACGGGTAAAACACGATCGAGGGTGAATGCCTTGGCGCCTTTAACGATACAGTCGACACCAAGGTGGGAGTGTATCGAGGACTTGACCATTTGTGCCCACTTGTCAAAGTTCCTCCAATGGACCGCAATATCTGCCGTGTACTCGTACTCGTGAGAAAAATAAGGCGTAGTGTTGCAGGCTAGCTCATATAAGCGTCGCTGTTTTTCGGTTGGCTTATCAGGGTCTGCATCTAATAGCTTCAGCATACCCTAACCCCTCGCTCTTGAACTTAGCTGTCAACCAATCGCCTCGATGGCTGAGGACCATTACAGTCCTATGATACCCTGATACACGTGAGTGCGACTGTTGATTGAGGGGAAAGTATACTTACAATATTCCAACGGCCCTGCCCCCTAGTTCAAACATACCAGCCGCTGTAGAGCAATAAAGGAGAATAAACAAACATTTCCCATGTAACCCTCATATTCTTTTTCGTCTGGCTCATCGCAATCCAAAGCCCCTGCAGGGATGATGCAATCCTCATCGATCGCCATGTCATTGTCAAGGGATGCAGGATGACCATGAATGTCAAATACATCCTAAACGGTTAGCTCCCGCTGCTCTACCGCCAGCATGCCAACACTATCGTCATCACTTTCCGAGTATTCGTCGTAATATGATCTCTTTTTCTTATACCAGCTTCGACCGTCATCGTCAGCAGTCCCAACGACGTGATAATCGATATTAGCGAAGTAAATGTCAAAGCCGCACGTATCAGCCATTTCGGAGATGTTTGATACCATATAGGAATCTTGACCCTTGAGACCGACAGCACCACGACTAAGTTCCATCGAACTGTATTGATGCTCCAAGAGATAGGCAACTTCATCTGAAGTGTATGTTTTTCCGTACAGTCCACGACGCCAAGCCGTTAGGATCTCTGTGAGTTTAACCAGCGGTGCCGGAATGGACGGGAGGGAAGGAGGAGGGCTATTGGGTGCAGTATGAATGAGATTGTAAGAAAGGGCGAGCCGATAACCGGATGTAATGGGCTCGACAGAGTGAAAGACGTCGATGTACCAAGCCAAGACAGATGTATAGATCCCTGAGGATGACGAAAAATCGAATGTAGACTCCTTAGAGCCAAGTGAAACACGAAGTTGCCCTCCAGTGTATGCCGAAGGAAGGGTTATCACGAGGGTTGCAAACATTCCAACGGCCTTTTGGGTGCTGTAAAGACAAGTCAGTAAGGTCTTAGCGAGAAATAAAATGAAGGCAGCTTACTCATGATGAGGGAGGAAACTGTAATGAGTAATTCACTAGAGGATCAGGTAATAACTTACTGTGACCCGGTCTCGTACAGTAGCAACTTATACAGCTCACAGCGCCCATTGGTAGCAGGCCCAGCAACACCGAGCTCCTTCCACACTTGGGGAACAACAACATTATTGAGAAAGGTCGTCCATTGAGGGTTTGCGATGTGTATGTTGGTGGGTTCAATTTCCCATGTGTTACGAACATTTGTATCGACAACTGTGCGTTCTCCGTGACCGAAAGGGGCTTGTGTGGCCACAGAAATGATAGCCCTGGCGTCGCGTTCTGATAGCGGCAACCCAACGACCCCGATACCCGCAATTTGCAGACAGGGATTGGGCGCGCCCGTATGAGACTTGGCATATGCAAATAAACAGTTTTGCGAGAGATAAGTGCTCAAAACCTTATTCAAGTCCGACTAGCGGGTCCCAAGGTTCCCAACCTTTAGTATTGCACAGGCAAAACGTTATAACGCTGCGACGTACCCGCAATTCGCCAGGGGTAAAATCAGAAAGGTCCACTTCAAATTCCTCTGGAGCTTCAGACGAAGCTTCTGAACTTGAATCCTCTTCGGATTCCGAGGTTAGCGCATCAGGCTCCACCCGTCCAGGATCCTCATGCATGAACTGAATCTCGGTTGCCCCTGACATAGCTAGGAGGTTGAGTGTTGGAGTTGAAAGAAGCAGTGCAGCAATATTGGGTTGATCTTTCCTTATGAGAACCCTCGCGCAAAGTTTGTTGTCACGGTCTTGAGTCGGGTGAATGTTGGAAAAGAAGTCCATACGCGGCGCGCCGCGTCGTGTCACAGACATGTAACAATCTCCAAAGTTTGGAGTGCGATTTGAACGCCGGAATGCTAATCCTAAAAAGTGTACCTGATGCGCATGGCTCCTCGACTTGAGCTTTCCCCATTTGACACCACATTATTTACTCTGAATACACGCACCCATATCAACCAACAGTATTCAACGCTTCAATGGTGCACCGCCCAACTATTATCGCCAAGAAGAGCCTGCCTGCAGGGGTGCAAACTCTATTCGTCGAACACAAGAAGAATTGCGTTTACACCTCTCGATCCTAATATAAACGTGGGCGCGCATGTATTGGTACCACAAAAAGGTACAAAATATTGATCAGGAACCTTGCACAGACACCTACATTGGGTTCCGGGAGTTGCCATTCACCCGCTACATGGGGAAACTCCAAGCATGGCACCATTCATGTCGTACATCGATGATGACTTGATGGAAGGGACGACAAATCAACGGAACGCCACCCATAGAGGAGTATCATGAAATGACTTTGGTCATTGCACCGTCCAGGAATGAATTCGGAGTAGCATTTGCTTGGTGCGTAGATCCAGTCTTGAATATAGTTACCGACCCCCTATTTGTGATATACCCAGGTGGCTCCTCCACGATGTGTAAATCTAACTCGATAAAGGTTCCATTTTTGCTCTTTGCTATATTGTTTATCCACGATCTGATGATTCTGATCTAGCCCAACATTTTTAACATGAACCTTGCTATGGGGGGCGTTGTTATTCGACTCCCATCCTCAGCATTCGCTTTCTTCGTATTTATTCCTACATCGCGACCGTTGAACGGCTTGGACGCATACCTTTTCCATCCCTCTTCACAATCAACTGCTCTTAACGATCCTTAACGATGCCGCGATTGGATTTGCAGACGCCTACAGGAGACATATCTCTCGCCTACTGCATCGCAACACCTAACTCTCCTTCTGCCTCTTCGATCGACGAGAGCCTACCAACTATCTTGTTCGTACACGGGATTTATGTAGGGAAAGAAATCTTCCAGGGTAAAGTTAATCCTCCTAGTGGCACTCCCATTTGCGATTGACCGCCGCGTATCAGCTCAATTTTGTGATCCTCGACTGCGGCAGTTTAATCTGGTGACATTGGACTTGAGAGTATTTGGTGAGACTGGGGGAGTTGCTGGGACGCCATACACTCCGACGGAGTCAGCGGATGATATCTATCGCTTTATGGTGCGCTTTAATTCAGTTGCTTACTGCCTAGCTGATCTGGCCACTAAGAATGCACTGAACCTTCCACCATGCCACTTACTCGGTTTGGCATTGGGCTCCAATATTGTACTGGAATTCGCTACGACACATCCTGAAAAAGTGCTCTCCATGATACTTTGCTCACCGACCTCATCTATCGAGGTATGCTCAAGCACCTTTATTTGACTCCGCATTCCTCTGAGGTATGGCTCATCTCACGAAGCCCGAGGAGCTTCATAGTGGGCGTCTAGAAGTTTTTGAGTACTGGTCAGCAGCCTGCAAGGCCGAGCCGTTCGACGATAGCATTATACAGGACGTTTTATTCGGCGCAAATCAGCTCTTATTCAATAATGAGTCGACGGAACTCTCCACGGCGTAAGTAGTCCAGGATGCAGCCAGAGTTTAACCCCGGTGAAACTAGGATCCTAACGCACGCCTTTAGGATGGTCGGGGTGAATGCAGCGGCGGCGATGAGGAATTGGACGAAGGATAATCTTTCCGAGTGTTATACGGTCGTCATCAACTGGGTGTCTGATAGAAAGAAGTTGGAGGACTTGGAGTTGACGAGAGTGAGTTACCTCTGGTTAATCCTGTGCATCGTTAATTCATCGATTTCAGGTGCAGTGTCCAGTTCGGATAATTCACTTTTCGGGGGACTTGACATATCCACCAGAAGCTTCTCAAGAGCTTCTACGTGTACTGGAAGGTGCTGGCGTAAAGAGTGTTGACAAATTCGAGGTACCGGGTCCACATTACGGGGTTATGATGAATCCCAAACCGTAAGTACACCAATAGGCCTTGTTTTCTATCTCTCACCCCCTATAGTGTCAACGCCTTCATTGAAGATCTGGTGCTATCTGTTACCGGTCGAGAGTCAAAACCTATTCCCGTGCCGCTGGGTCAAACCCTACCCACTCCGTTCTCGGAGAGCCTCGCCAAGATGGGCTATTCGCCGGGACAGTCTGATGATAGTGGATCTTCTGAGGAGGACTTCTTCTAAGTTGGGAAATTGCATGTACTGTATGGACACTTTTTTTGTACATAGAGCAGTTAGGGCTTGTGTGGCTGCCACTTGTGAACTCGTTTCTTCGTGGTGAGGGAGACCAGCACCAGTATGACAGTTGAGTCCCACGATCTTGATGGTAGTCCATGGACCTGTCCACACGGTCCAGGTCTTGCCGTTTAGGACTTACTCTCGAAATCGCCTTCTTCCTCGATGCTAGATCCCACTCTCGCGCAAGTGCTCGAACTACAGCCAGATGCTGAGGACAGTGTGCGTCACATATTCGGCGAGGCGATGCAAACGGGCAAACTGACGCTGACCGATGGTTGATTGGTGTTGATTGGATCAAGGATAGGAGGCTTCCTTAGCACTGTTGTCGTTGGTTCTTGCTGCGACCTCGTCTCGTATCCGCAATGAGGGAGGAGGAAAGACTGCGGAGTTGCATTCAATGCCTGTGGCTGCGGCAAAGTACAGCCTTGCTGAGTTGTATTCCCTGATTATACGGACGGGGGCAAAGGAGTTAATCGTGAGTTCATCGACGGATTTAGTTACGAATAACCTTGCTAACCTGATACAGGAACCATTGACTTTTGTTCCCGTCTTGGCACCTGTAAAAGATCAAGCCGCGGATAATCTATTAGCTTTAATCGGGGAATGTGGGAGTGCGAAAGAAGTGGTAATAGTAGCTCAAGAGGTTTTAGAGATGTCGTTGAAACAGGGAAATTGGGATGACGACGAACACGAAGGTGTAGAGGACGAGGGAAAGATTCCATACGCAGAACAATTGCTTAGGGTTGTTCAGCTTTTGACTGTTGGTGAGCTAGATATTGTCAGAACCCAGCCTGTCCGCTTAATAATTACTCGTAGCATTTCCTAGGTTGAAGTTGAGACGGAAATCTGCTTTAGAAACCCTGGAACCCTTATTTAAAGAGCTGTGGGTTACCCTGGATAACGCAGGACCGCAAGTGAAGAAGGAGCCAGGGCGTGCACTCATTCAGAGCATTTGTCGATTGACAGAAACGACAAACAACTGGGTGGATTTGCAAAACGAGGACGCTAAGCAAAAGGATATGTGCAAGGTAGGTTGTCTACCTTCTTCCGTGGATTTATCCTGAGTATGGCACGCAGGGTCTACTGAGGAGATTCTTGGAACACACAGTGTCGTCATTATGGCACACACTACAATCTTCCGTTGCTCAAAGGACGCTCCAGTCATGTTTCCCGCGTCTCAGAGGCGGAACAGGTGCACTTAAAGAGGACTGGAAGTCCGGTGATGATACTATCTCGTTTGCACTTGTTCGTTCATTTTTCAACGTCTTTCTCAAAGACTAATTCCTCGCTCCATTTGATAGGCGGCCTATGAATCCCTGGGTACAACAATTAAGCCGATTCCTCCACAACCATCTCACGGGTTCTTCATAATCCATACCCATTGGTTGCAGCGCAATCCTACCGAAAATAGAGAAACGGGAGACCTTGATCGCCTTCTATCAGCGTTTCTTCCCCTCTGTCTCGCCTCTATCCAGAGAACTAGTGTCCTTGATGAAACCCTCTCCTTCCTTCTAAATATCTTCCATCAGTCGAAATTGAGGTCCCATGAAGTTCCTATTGAAGTCGTTGCATCCTTAACCCCAGCCCTAGCATCGCTGGCCAGCGGGCACCCTGACCCAGCTATCCGATATCAGACTTTCAAGGTGCTATCCCTGCTCCTTGGATGCACAGATCCATCATTCCGTCTCACTCAACTATCCAGTCTCGTCAGAGATGAAGAATTGCCACCCATGAGAGTTGCGGCGGTTGGTTTGGTGAAGGAGGCTATTCTAGAGGCACTTTCACCCGCAGCAACTACGAAAGGTGCGAATATAATAGCATCGCCGAAGTTCTTGCAAGTATTTGCACCGATATTGTTCCAGCTTCATCCTAAGGACCTATTCGATAAGGTAACGCAAAGGGTGAAAGAGAAAGGGGAAGAGGGCTCGAAAGAGAGTTTGAAGGACTTTCAGGAGTCTGTGGAGCCAGCTAGGTTGACAGAATGCCTGGCTCTATTGTATGTGCTGCTTAAAAGCGACACGAACAACTTGGTGCGCTAGAATATTCAGATTGATGGATTGGGTTGGCTGACCTCGTTTAGACTGGGATACGTGATCGCGACAACATCGTTAACGTGCAAAAATCGTTCCTAACTCCTATAAGAGATGGGGTAGAACTATGGCTATCAGGTAGCCATTTACATGGTAGGTCACAGACCGCCTCGTCTCGTTATTGGCTCAACATTGGTATAGATCATGCCATGATGCCCCTAGTGTCATTGCAAATCAGCCTACAAAGGGTAGACACTGCTATCACCGACATACTCCAATCATAACTGTACTTTTGTAGCCGCTGTGCATTGTGTTTACATCCTTACCTATCCGTATCGACTTGACTTGCTGAAAGATAACGGGCGCTTATAATTTTAACCCGGAAGCAAAGGTGATTTGCTTCTGACATCATCTCAGAATATCTTCGACCGCAAAATCTGCACGATGATCGATGAGGTGTGCCAAGTCAAACTTGGCGCTATTGGGTCTAGCCCGAGCCGACGAGTGGAGGACGTGCCTCTATTGCAGCCTACTATCTGCTATTGATAGAAGATTCATCGCTTCTGGTTAGGCAGGGCGCCTATTCGCGAAGATGAAGACTTTCGCTCGTATATCCAGATTGTATCTGTCAGTCTGCCTTCCTGATCGCATCAGTAGTTTCCCACTAGCACGTGGTCGAACTAGCTTGCAATTACGGCTGCCCACCCTTCGGCCCTATGCGCCACAAAATGTCAGGTCCGAAGCGAAGAGGGCTTCGAGTTCCTCTCCCTCTTCTCGATACTTTATCGTACCATTCTGTGGTTGCTGCACCCATCTCCGGTGATTGCTCAAGTTGCGCTTCATCGATGTAAACCTAACATGCTCGGACTAGGGCTGCACAAGGGACAGCAGGGTAGCTAGGAGTCGAGTCATTGACAACGATAACGAGATCACAAGACCCTCAAATGTCAAGGCCTGACGAATATCACGACAAAGAGAGAGGTCCAGGGGCTGATGTTGCATCCGACGACAAAGATCGGGAGGCTCAGGTGGAGGAGTCTATATACGCAAGCACCATCGATCTAGGAGGCTTCGAAAAATGGTCGAGAAGACTCAAAACTTTGGGTGTAGAGTCCAGAGGTTAGTGCGATGCTCTTTAAGTCGACCTTACGTTAAGCTGGTTGTGCTGGCAATCGTCGGAGCGCGCGGCTGCCTTTCACATTGGCTAGAGCCTAGTTTCTAGTCCATCACCCAGACTACGCCCACGCTTGACAGAGAAGAGAAGCTGACGTAGTATCTTTATCTTCAACCAATCAGGCATTCGACCCACGCCACTGGAAGAGCGCACTGATACTCGATATAGTAAAATATTCTTCATTTGGTTTTCCGCCAACTTCAATATACTTTCGTGCGTATTCTATGCTCAGGACCAATTTGACTTTCCAACCCTGTCAACTGTTGTAGCTTCTCTGCTGGTACATTGGGACCCGTCATTTTCGGCCTGTCTTTACGTGACACGGCATTAACTATTTTCTTCTTCAATCTCTTATGTTGCGCATTTCCTGCTTACTTGTGAGTTTTGTTCAGCATGGTTTCAGTTTCCTCACTGAGAATAAGATAGCACGACATGGGGACCAAAGTTTGGTCTTCGACAAATGATTATATCACGATACTCCTTTGGGTAAGCAAACTACACTACGAATCAAGCAATATTTAATACTCAATAATGAGCAGTTATTACGGCGTCATTGTGCCTTGTATTCTAAACC
>KB722739.1:175775-196080 GCA_000349905.1 Volvariella volvacea V23 | reverse complement strand
TTATTGGAATGTGTGGGTTTTGTATCTTGAACGCGATTCTGGGTGGGCAGGCACTTGCTAGTGCGGCAGATGGAAGGCTCAGTTGGAGGTGAGTTCAGCATTTAGACTCGCCTCGTCGCATACGTCTGAATCCTCTAGCGTTGGGATTGTCATTATATCCGTCATATCCCTTATAGTGCGCGCGCATCATACCTTCGACTAACTTATAAGTGACGTATTCCATCTAGGTCTCGTTTTGTGGGTATAAAGTATTGAGTTGGTGGGTAATTTTATAAACTTGTTGGATGGACGGATCGGTTTCATCTTACTACGGTGGTTCCCTAGGTATGAGGGGATTGCATGGTTGCCCGTTCTCGTGACCTATCTGGTTGCTTTGGGGGTTGGGGGTAAACACCTCTCTAGTCCACCACCACCTATTCCTGCAACAGCATCAAACGTCTTGAGCTTCGCCTCGACCTTGGCTGGTTTTGCAATTACTTGGTCTCCCTTGAGCAGTGATTTCACCAATTACTTTAACCCCGGTGTTTCCAGGTAAGGCTCATTCAATGACCATTAGATGAAAGTTATGAAATATCAACTCCGTTACTCTAGCTGGAGAATTTTCATCTACTCATACCTTGGATTCTTAATTCCCATCGTGAGTCGTACCAGCTTTTACCTGTTGTTTACCTCATATTTTTGTTCGTCGTAGGTCTGCATTCAGACTTTAGGCGCAGCGGCTGTTGTTGCTGTGCCCTTCAATCCAGATTGGGCGGCAGGTTACGAAGGAGGAGATGTAGGCGGTCTGCTAGCAGCCATGCTCGGTCCAACAGGAAACTTTGGGAAGTTTCTTACGGTCTTGCTCAGTCTCTCGGTCGCGGGCAACATCGCTGTGACGTTCTATTCATTCTCCTTGAACCTTCAAGTGTTTGTTCCCTTCTTTGTCAATGTTCCACGCTATGTATTCTCCATCCTAGCAACCGCCATGTGAGTCCCATATCCTTCTACTCAGATAATTCTTGTCTCAAGGCTTGTTTATATCCATTTAGCGTCATCCCGTTGTCCATTGTGGGTTCTCACAGGTTCTACGACACACTAGTCAACTTCCTGGGTCTCATCGGATACTGGGCTGCCTCATACGTCGCCATAATCCTCGTTGAGCACCTCTACTTCCGCAACAACGACCCCGGTAAATATGATATAAGCCACTGGAACTCGGCCAGGAAGCTGCCTTCTGGTTTAGCGGCGCTTGGGGCAGGCGTGGCATCCTTCGGAATGATTATTCCTTGCATGCATCAGGTCTGGTTCACTGGGCCTATTGCCGAAAAGTCGGGTGATATCGGGTTTGAGGTGGCGTTTGCGTTGAGCGCCGTGTTGTACGTACCGTTCAGGATGTTGGAAATTAAGATTAGGGGACGCTTGTAAAAGGCATATACGATAATACAATACACAGCTCGACTCACTTTTGATTCTGACTAGCTGAGAACGAGCAATGCTATTCACTGGTCTGTTTATGGGGTTCGAATTCCACCCGAAGCTGCACATGCTTCGCGAAGGGGCCTTGTTGGTACTCCGCTAAGCGATGATCACACATCACGATCGCAGGAAAATTATCTGATAACTACCCTGATTCCGTTCCTATATCTTATCAGATTAGGGAGAAGTTGGTCCCATCCCTTCCTTACGTGCCACCCCTCCCTCTGGCGTGAAAATCTAATGTCCACCAAAACGACTCAACGCCTGCAGGCCATTCAGAAGCATACCACCTCTACCGCACCCGACCGGGGTGACTTAGTCTTGGTTCTTCCGACGGGGGCACGAGTTACCTCATTTTCCTCAACCAACGCCGATGGTATCAACACGACTCACATAGCCCTAGGAGGCATAATCATATCCAGCTATCGAATCCTCGATACCCCTCCTGTAGCTCTGGACATCTCCTCGGTCGGAACAAAATTCGAAGGCGCTACAGACCACCTCCCACGCTACAAAGTCCTCGAAGTTATGCCTCCCCAGGCTCCCCACACGTCGGCCTCGGAAGCGACGAGCACAATCTCCATTCCAAATATATGGACTACCATCTACGCCTTGTTCACTCTATATTCGGAGCAAGAACACATCCCCATCATCCTCCACGCCTCGCTCGCCAACGAAAACGAGATCAGGGAATACCTCCTTACCACAGCGCTTGGTCGCCTCCCCACCAGTCGGGTCAAGCAAGCCCCGTACGCACAAAACCTCATCTACCTCTCCCGAGGGGCCTTCTGGCAGGCAGCGGGCACACAGGGGTACCACCACCTCGGATGGCTTCGATGGCACATGCCCAATATCCCAATGGTACCTGCGTTTACGCGAACGGAGCTCGTCATCGCCGCTCACCCTCTGAGGCCGGTCAAGCCACAACCGGGGCAAGTTCTGTACAAGCGTTGGTGTCCGACAGTGGCATCTATGTTGGAATTCATCTACTTTGACCTGGAAGGCGTGACGGACGGTGTTCGTCCCAAGCGCGGGGAAGACGGAATCTTGATGTCCAAGCACCTCACGGCCTTTCACGAGTGGCACAACGACGAACGCGTCAATGAGGCGTGGGGAGAGAAAGGTGGGTTGGAAGCTCACAAGGAGTATGTTGAAGCGGCTTTGAAGGACCCTGCCGTTCTGCCTTGCATGATGGCCTGGGATGGGGAGTTGATGGGATACACCGAGTTCGTGTGGATCAAGGAAAACCACGTCGCCCAGCATTTCCCCGTTGGAGTCGTTCCCGGAGACTGGGATCGGGGGTTACACGTCTTGGTGGGCGAAAACAAGTTTCTTGGTGGTGGTCGATGTAAGGACCGTTTATCTTTCCAAGCGGAATCATAGAATTGACTGGTACCGTCACTATAGCGGAATGTTGGCTCAGAGGCATCGCCCACTACCTCTTTTTGTCCGATTCTAGAACGCAGCTGGTGATTGGAGAGCCAAAGGAGGCGAACATACCAATAAATAAGGTTGCATTTGCGTCCAGCTTTCATATGCAAACAGTGAGTAAGTCGTACTGGTAAGTTCGATGCAGGGTTTGACGCGTTTTTCAGGTCTTTGACTTTCCATACAAGCGTTCGACATTGCTTATCAACACCCGCGAGAGGTTCTTCAAGTCCAATCGTTTGCACATCTAGACCACGGCGAGGGAGGGTGTCGAGAGCCGATTGTTTGGGTCTGTTACTGGGTATTGAATTATATTTATTGTGGTAGTCGGTCATCGCCTTATCTATGCCTCACTTTGAACTTTCATTGCACGCCGGACAATGGACGACCGCAGGACAATTGTAGGAATTTTAACTCTGATTTTCTGCTCGCAGTCGTGTTCTTCAGTCCATTGCACTTGAGCCTCGTTCTCAGTGGTCGTGCATCATGAACTGCTCATCCGCTACACTTTTATCTAGTCAAACTGTTCAGCTCGCAAGTACAAACAACGCGCTGGAATTGAGAACCATCGCGTTGATTCTGCGCTTTATTACCGATACGGAGAATCGGGGCTTTGTCACGCGGCCCACCTGTGGCACGTTGCATAGTACCAAGGCGGCGGCGTCAAGTTTTGCGCCGCGCTACATTGGGTTTATACTACAATGGTAATTAGACAAAGCCCCAGTGTCAGGGTACGTCAAAGCCAAAACAGCTCCCAAAATAATGCTGATCCCTTTGATCTTGGTCCGGATTAGCAGTCGTGACATTGTTCTGCGCCTCCCTTTTAGAGATTGTGGGCTGCACAGACCACTTCGCGCTAATGGTCTGCGACGTATATAAGGTCTCCGTTCCCCTTCACGTATCCTTGCCAGGTCTTCACCACGGCCCCTCCCTATTAATTATTGAGTAAGTATTGTCCATCTCAACTGGCTGTATCTCAAAACGCCTTCTCTACTACGCCGCAGTTCTTCGTTCCACAGACTCAGAAAAGTGCTCCACTACGTCACAAAGCAGCTATGGCGATTGGCCCTGCTAGTAAGAAAAGCAAGTACTACCGGCGTTTTGCAGGCTACATGGCCAAGCCGGTCCTCGAAGCCAAAATCCCTGAACGCGTTCGACCTCTTCTTGCTCCGTTAATCCAAAAGCTACCTCTCCCGCTATCTGCAGATTCCACAGAGCCGTGCCTGCAGGAATATGAGCACAGTGCCACCGAGTCAAAGGAAGTGCCACCCTGGTTCCTCTATTTGAAGGCGCCCGATGGGCACGCGACGCGGTTGCGTCGACGACATTCTAACAAGAACCTTAGCGACAAGCGTTTTCTTCAAAGGAATGAGGCCTCTTCGCGTCTAGTCAATAATTACATCAAGACGCACGCATCTTCTCGCAAAATTGTTCGACCCTCTAAGCCGAGGAAGAGGGGGGTATTTTCAGCAAAATACTCCACTCATTCGCTTCTTTCCTTAGACAAATCCGCTGACAACATTACTATGCCTGGGGGTGTAGAGCCACTCGCCAACATGAACGAGTCTGTCGCTGATATATCGCTTGGCCCTCCTGACCGTATCGATGATACAGCTCGCGTGGGACATGGGGATATTTCCACTCCTGGCGTTGTTCCTCCACCGCCAAAACGCCATATTGACGACATAGTAAAGGAGGTTGAAGCATCCATGAGGGCGAGAAAAGAAGCTGGAAAGAAAATCGATGAGTTGGATGAAATTCGCGTGATTCAGTTCCGGAAATTAGCTGAACTACATAGAACGATAATGGCGAGATGCGGGGATCAGAAGAAAGGGGAGATAGAAGGCGAAGACGACGGTGATGCAGTAGAAAGAGGCAGACCTCGGAAGAGAAGGCCAGCTACGGTTAGGAGAGAGCATTCTGCAAGAGTGAAGAGACGGGTGGCGCGAGCGAATCAAGAAAGCAACAGTAAAAGGAAGAGAGACCCAAGTATTGAGGAAGATCGAATGGTACAGGAAGACGGACGAGCGAAGAAGGGCAGAGAGGCGGTGGAAGAAATCATGAGGAATTATGAGATCGAAAAGGCGAAGAGGGCCGCAGAGAGGAGAAAGGTATGGCCCGGAGTAATTGAAGAACCCAAGCAAGTTGTACGAAAGAGGTTTGTTCCTGACGAGGAAGAGAGCGCGAAGTGGAAGAAAGAGCGAGAACATGTTTTGCGTTCGCATGCCCAGCAGGCGGAAGGGCATGAGGCAGAGACCAGAGTTGTGGAGGTACAGGAGGGAATGGAGAGTGCACCTGTGATTATGGACGACGAGTGGCCTGGGATTGAGATACCGTTAGAAGCGGATCGACCCATTCGAAGTCCAACCGCTGAGCAAGTCATCATGTACTTCTCCCACTACGACAAGTTCTGGGTGGCTCTCCACTCTCTAACGGTTACTCGAGCGTTAATCTTCTCCGACTTCCCCTGGCCAGTCTTGCGCAATGTCGAGAAACCAACTCACATCACACCAGAGCTCATCCGGGAATTTGTCTTTCATCCCTTGTTTCCGGGCCGTCAGCACTTGACGAAACGCGACCGCATTCAGGTTGAGCTACGTAGGTGGCAGCCAGAAAAGTTCACCAAGATGGTCACTGGAAAGTTGTGCCGTGATCATGTTGCGTCAATCCGGGAAGCGGTTCACTTCATTGCTGGAGTCTTGAACACCCTCTTGATTGATGAGACGAGCGCTGACTGAGTTTACGTTCGGTTGACATCGCATTTTTATAGGACGTGGGGTATACCTTATATTTGAGAGATTCCAATATGTAAAATTAAGAAGCATAAATGAGAAAAGGGATAAATTACATTCACATGAAAAACTCTACATGCATCAAAGGTCTTCAAGATGACATAAGAGGGGTGTCAATTCTACGATCATCTATTGTATTCGACTTGCAATGGTCACTATGCCGCAAACGCGTCAGACTGACTCACATTGCTTGCTCTGAAAGTGTAGCATGGTGGTCGTGTATCACATCACTGTGCATTGAACGTCACAGCAACACTTCCGAGGTCGGCCGTCGTGTACAGTTCTCTCGTGCAATGACCTCCTCCTTTAGTGATCCTTTCCCACTCCTAACCGGTCTATCACCCACTAGCTCTTGCCGAAAAGCTCATTAGCAATTACAAATTGCCCGAAGCCTCAGTTCGGCCATTAGGTATGACGACGTGGGCAATGGGCAACGGGGATCGCTGGAGAGTTATGCAGATGCGTCTTGGATCAGAAAGGAACATATGATGTCCGTCGCACACAACTTGTCCATCCCCTCGACCTCCATGCCACCTCGCGTCAACCGTCAAAGACCACTTCCTCGAATCCCGAAGATTGAAGCGATCAATCTCCTCAGCCATGAATCTTTATAAGCTCTCTTAAAGCAAATTTCCGTTACTGTCCTCAATGGGAGCGCAGAATCCTCGACCCGTCCCAACGCTACCACCCGAACTCCAGAGACTGATATTTGAAGAAGTATGCCGCTCATGTCCTCATATGATGCCCTCACTTTGCCTCGTCGCACGACGAGTCTATCATTGGTGAGCTTCACATTGAACCATACCCCATCCATTATGTATTAACACTTCAGCTGCTTCCTGTGTCGTTTCATGCAAATTTGTTATCCCTAATAAACAAATAATATCGAACCACCTCATCATCAGGGTCCAACCATTCCTCTACAATGTCGTCATGCGTACATTTGAGGAAGAAGAACCATACCCATTTCCTCGGTCACCCCCATACACCCACAGACCACTCTACTCGAAGCACGTTCGTCATCTACTCCTACGCAAGGATGACCCACAACACGAATCATCCTCATCCTCACCCCCACCGTCGCCTACAGATGAATACACAGCAGATCTTCGCTCATGCCACAATGCTACAAACCTTGCGTTGTGGATATCGGAGTATAACTCCGAAGCCACACAAATCCTCCTCGCCCCTTCCGACTGGCAGTATAGACCCAAGAAGTTGTCAATGAACGTCAAGATTTTAACCCCCGATTGTGCATCAGTACCAGATTTTGCCCTGCCCTTCTTCGGCAGTGTAACGCATTTGGACGTGTTAGACCACATTGCTAATGACGATTGGGATGCCTGGAAGGGGTTAGCACACCTACCGAATTTAACGCATCTGGCCGTGGAGGGAGACAATATACGCGAGTTTGTTCTCTCAACTCTTGAGCACTGCGAGCGGCTGGTCGTGCTGGTACAGTTTTGTCATTTGAGGGACCTTGCACCTGGTTTAGAAGGGAGGAAAGGGGAGCACCCTAAGTTGGTTTTGATGAAAGCTCTGTCAGATGTGTTGGCTGACTGGGAACGTGGCACGAGGGGGGAAAAGGACTTCTGGCAGCGGGCGGAGGACATCCTTGCACAATCATCATGATAACATTGAGTCGTCTTTTTGTTCTAGTCCTACATGCAGTAGTAATAACCATCAGGGATTCGCGTGTACCTAGAGGAATCATTCGGCGGTGCCTTCATTTAACAGGATCGTAAGCTCAGAGGGTGCTACGCGTGGAGCAATGCGGCATTTGAATGGCTTTGGGTGGCTTTAAGCACAACGGTGGAATTACTACGCCTCACTCTCAGCGTGTGCAAAACCAACATACCTTACGAACCCATCATACTGGACACTGGGTTCAACCTCTTTCCTCGTGTTGGGGTCTAGCTCTTTAGAAACCGTAAACAATGCCAATACCGAGGAAATGGACAAGAAAACCGTGTTCTCCGCGAGGTTGAGACCTGGGCATATTCTTCTGCCAAAACCAAAGGCACTCATGACCACTTCGCTTGGGTCAGGATCGTTATCTGATAAGCCCTTGTCAACCCTGCTCGTGAGATACCTTTCAGGTTTGAAGCTGAATGGGTCCGGGAAGACGGATTCATCGTGCAAGATTGTCCTATCATGGATTATATGTCAAGGTTTTTAGAGCCAATGATAATAATCACCATATATTTGCCCACACCACTGTTCCTTTCTTCAGCGAATACCCACGATATTCATCATCCTGGTTCAGCATGTGCGGTAGCCCTGTCTCGCTAGGGTCATGTCCTCATCTCAAAGTGGGAATAAATGTGTCACCAACCGAGCGGAACGCTGGGACCCCATCGCCACACCTCTTTCATCAGAGCATCAACATACGGCATTTTCAGCCGATCATCCACACTTGGAAGCCTCTTAAGATTGCCACCCTCGTCTTTCAATATACGGTCAACCTCTTCTTGTGCTCGTGCTTGGACATGAGGATATAATATCATGGCGAGCATGAACGTTATGATGGACGATGGTGTCTATCCCTATGTGAGTAGCCCCTTCGAGCAAGACAGATGATGTGCGTACCGTTTCAGCGCCACCTGCGGGTACGACATTGGCTCAGTTTCGAGTTCAAGATGTACACGAGAACCGACGTACCGGAGTACAACGAAGCAGCAGCAGCTTGCACCAATTCCTCTTCTCCCTTGGAATTCCCTGTTTCGTCAATCCTCCCACCCATAGCACCTTGAGCTCGTGGCTCCAGCCATGTTGAAATAAACGAAGGTCTTGCAGTTCCGTTTGCCTAGTCCTTAAGCATCAACCAGAGACAATTGTGGGTGAGTACGAAACCCACCATTTCACGCATGACGAAACTAAATGGGACCTCATACAACCGTTCCAAATCACGTCGCATCCGCTTGCCCGCCCTTTGGAACGGAAGGAAAGAACCTGGTATGTGACGCACTATCCGTGTATTTCGTTAATAATAGCATTCGTAGTGCATTGCTAGCAGGCGTACGTATGGGCAATTCATTAACCCACCACCTCCCTGGTTCAGATGCAACTGCAAATCCACCCATTGCATCTTGTACAATCTGAACAAGGTCCAATGGGTCATTATGAGTGAATTCAGATTCCTCGTACACATCGTAGCCGTATGCAAGGAGCAAAATGAGTCCCGACGTCGTTCTAATCAACACGCTAGTCAGACTTTCCTACAAATCAATAGGATAACGCGTACTCTCGAGCATGGTCAATGAAATTGCTTGGATTGTCGATCAGTTTTTTCACCAATCTATCAGAACTGAAGTTATTCCCGACAAAAATACGGGGTACAAATCATGACGCACCGAATCACACTATCTTGCTGAGCGACTCTCAATGCTCTTGCTTCCTTCGAAAAGGCAACGTTTCGATCTTTCACTCCTCCCTCAATCAAGGTGCAAGCTCTGGGACCAATAAACGTATGGAAGAGTCTTCTCATCTCTCTAAACCTGGCGTTTGGGGGCCCTGGCGAATATCCCATCCCACGATTCCACCCGACTCTGTACAAGGAGAACAATGTATCAATCTTCCGTGCCAGACTAACAATAGTTGATACTGACATCTCCCCAGCCATTATCGCAGGCGGACGATCAGAGTATATCAGGCCTGTACGGACGTGAGGTGACATCACAAGTCATGTTCATATTCTCACCTCGATCATCCAGGAGTTCTTTCGCAGCCTTGTAGGACGACAGAATCAAATGTGGCGTTCCAAAGATCTTGATAGACATCACATCACCTAGATAAGAAACTAGGTTAGCCATTATAATGTCGAATGTACATATCTTAAGAGCCCACCGTATTCGTTCTTCCACTTGTCCCATAACAACCATTGATGATCATTTGGTATTTGTAGGGCATTTCCAAAGAGTGGCACTCCGGGTGGACCTGGTGGTGCGCGTCGGATCCCACGCCATTTCGAGAAGAAGACAAGAACCAGAAGCAGAGGGATAATCGCTGTACATATCTCTAGAGGAAGAATACAAGTGCTCATCCTTGCATTTAAAGTTTGTAGTTGTACCGTAACACAAGTAGTATCAATGATATGTAGTCGATTGGAATGCTTCGAGTTGGTGGACGGGTTTAAGATAAGCAGACAATTAAATTCTCGCAGGGTCCTTTTAATTAACAGAAATATATCCGAATGTGGGGTTGTTATACCCTTCTGGGTGTCGAACATTGCTTCAATCCCGACAAAATGTGAAGAATCAGAGTAGCAACGTTACAGCACTTAGTACAAATTGATCAAGTTGAAATATACAGACTCTAAGGGTACGTAGTAACCTAGAAATTCCGAAATCCTCGGCTCAAGAGTCCTCTAACCCAAGCCTCTGGTACATGTCCAAAACACGTCCTCTATCAACATCGCGCCCAATTTCAAAACGCACTTTCTTCAACGGATACCCCAACTCCTTTCTTATCTCCAATGCTGAGTACAACGACTCGAAGCACCGTGAATCCAACCCAAATATGAACGTTAGCGATACCAAGCGGGGGAATGAGACGACACCAACGCCACGACTGCGACGATCGGTGTGAATCGTGAAGTGCCTTGATAAATTCGACAGGTAGGGAAAGTGTATGGTTCTCCAGGAACACTATACTCTTCAACTCGGGCAAATTCCCAAAGACACCCCTCCACTGCCTTTCTGACATCTGGAGGGGCGTGACGCTCATCGACCGAAGGTGCTCGAGCGACAACGCGGCGGCTATTCCACAGGCTAGATCTGGAACGATCTGTTTTCGTAAATGGTGTTTAAGCCGAAGGAAAAGTCCATCCTCTTGATATCGCCCGGTGGATGGGGTGACCACGTGTCCTTGGAGCTTCAACACGGATGGGTCCTCGATTACGGACAGGTCCTGTATGTGCGTGACCTGTTGGCCTTTAATCTCCCTCCCGAATCTACAGAGGATTGGGAGTATCCACTGGAACTCAGAGTCGGGTAGGGAGGAGTGGATTGTGTAGTATGTTTCGGGGTTCAGGAGGACGTAAGGAAAGAAATTGGTGAGCCCTGAGGGTGATGCTTGAACTCGAAGTAGAGTGAGAGAGGGGAGAGAAACTGGGATGGTTGATGGACGGGGGGCTTCCAATGTCGCAGGTAAAGTATCCCAGATATCTAAATATATGAGATTTGGAGTGGAACGTATTAGGTCCAATAGTTGATGAAGAGTGGGAGGGGGAGTAATTGAGACTAGGGAAAGCCGGGTCAGTTTTGAGAGGGAGCGGAAGATTGGCAGCTGGGTGTCCCATGAAAGACTGCTTTTACGAATAGAAAGCTCCGATAAAGGAGGAGCAAGCCCGCCAAATAAAGCAGGAGCATTTTCAAAGTCTAAAAAAGATATCCAAAGTCGTCGTAAAAGCGGTGCAGGCTGTGATAATGAGGGGAGAGTTGTATCCCTAGTAATGGTATCTCTACGGAGACTGGCTTCCAAAGTACGAACTCGGTATAACTGAAATAGTATCATAGTCAGTGCAGCTCGTAGTTCTTTAGGTGAATAGATCGAGTCGCTCTCCGACAAGTTGATAATTACGGTTAGCGCGCAATCTTTGGATCGTCGAATGACTTCGCCGATCCATACCAGTCTACAACGAGCAAACACAACAGTCGACCACAACTGGCCATGAGAAATGGCGGCGTGTCGCCATTGTCGGCAGATAGAAGTAAGAGCAAGGTGCTTCTGATAGAATTTTGAAAGCATAGAGGAGGAAGCGGAATGATCAACAGTGCCAACTACGTACTCAAAGACCCTGCCAAGAAGTCCTGGTGGTAGTACTGATATTCTGGGCGGTGGCCCCGGATTGTAGTCGCGTATGGGGATACGTGGTTTGGATCTGGAGGCGGCTGGCATCATGCGAATACCCCTGCGAGTGTAGTGTTGTTCAAAGGCCAGTTGTGTTGCGGCGTCCACTCCCCACTCGAGACCGATCAGGGCAAGCCTATAGACCAAAGCTGTCAATGGTCCACCATGGACCTAATGTACCCGCTCCTATCTTGAGCAATGCACCATTCCTAACAATCACTCGGGATAAGCACGCATATAACATTTCTGGATTGATACGAGATCTAAGTACAAGCGATCGAGTAATTCCGAGAATTTAAAGAGACAGCAAGAACAGTCTGAGCATCACAGGAGGAAAGTGTGATGCCTTACATGTACAGTACAGATAGGCATGTGCGAGATTTAAAAGCATATTTAGGAGCATAGGAGAAGAAAAGAAAGAGGGCATAAGCACGATCACAAATAGCAATAGAAGCCAGCGAGTCGCACAACCCATAAAAGGTCTTTATGACTGTTGCAACCGTTTCAATGACCAATTCAAGACTTGCTGAGGCGTCAGGCACTGAATCCCTGCCATGCTGTATACAGAGCGAAACCGTAAATCCAGAGTGACCCAAGTAGAAGCTCGGTTTCACCCCCCAAACTCAAGGTAAGCTTAGGGTGACAACGGCGCCGTAAGCTCCCTCTCAGACCCCGCATCCAAATTGACCTCATTCACCGGGCTTTCATGACGAACCACGACTCCATGTCCACTAGCGTCCTTGTGAGCACTTGCCAATCGTTCCAATTCACGAAGCATATCTTCATCAAGGAGCTCTGTCCCCTCTGGGCCCAAACGACGCGCTTTCTGCTGAGTCGTGATCGCTGCACCCAAGCCTGTAGTGCTACCACTGGCTACCGCGGGAGCACCCAGGTCCTCTGTCGGTTGCTGTCCTCCATCCAACTCTCCCTCACTCTCCTCCTCCTCCTTCACCCCCTCCCACTCACCTCCGTACTCGCTAGTACGGTCGCTGCTGCTCTCACCACAAGCCATCACGATCTCAGCCACCTCATCCAGCTCGCCCATCTCCAAGTCGGCGTCGCTTCCGGCTAACATCCTGTACGCCTCCTCCCTCTGCCTGATTAGCCTCTCAACATCTTCTCTGAGCACCCTCTCCTGTTCTGCCTGTCTTTGTACACCAGGTCGGCGAGCGGTGACGAGACGTCTACCGGTGGAGATGGGAATCGGGAGGGCCTTGAGGGGCGGTGCGTGGAATGAAGGAGGTGGGAGAAGGTAGACCCTGTCTTTGTCGCCGTTTCCGTCGCCATTGCTGGAGGATTGGTCCTGGGGCGGAGGAGTCTCAAACCTGTCCCTCAGAAGTCGGGGTTGAGCCTGAACTTGACTCTGAGCCTGGAGTTGGCCGTCTCGTGTGTCTTTCTGGACATGATCACCGTCAGGGGAGGCATGACTGCTACCTCGACCACGGGTCCTTTGCATTCGTAGGTAGGTAGGAGAAGGTGACGGCGGTGCACGCATGACAGGCTGTTCTTCCTTTTTAACCTCGGGGATGGCCCCCTCCAGCAAAGCGGCATTGAAGGGCCAGATGGAGCTGGCTGGCCAGTTACCCTCTGACGCGACGAACTGTTCAGTCCGCGACGGGTCCGTAGTGATGACCATAGAACGATCCGAGTCATCATCGCTGGTGTGGTAGCTGTAGACCTGGACCGTTCCCATTTCTTCGTCACCGACTCTGTCGTCTGTGGCATAGTAGCCGACATCCTCATCTGTCGCTTCGGTGCGGAAGGAGCTGTCTGGTAAGGGCGACAGAGGCAAGAGCGTCGACGAGGTCGTGCCGCCGTTGACCGCCGCGTCGCCAAATGGTGTATTTGGGCGGGTGGGGACATCGGTGTCGCGTGGTTCTAGTTGAGGTGGCAATTCGTGGCGAACGAGGAGAGGAGGGGGAATGGTGTAGATCCATCTGATGTGGGTGCCTTTCCCCGTCGTGGATCTGGACACCCTCGCATACGCACCGTCGACGGCGAGACAGGTGATCAGAGGCGGTTGTTGAAGCTGCCCGAAGCGTCTAGCACCAGCACGCGTCTGCATCTTGAGTTGACGTCGAGGAGAGTAAACGAGTTAAGGTAACGACGACAAGCGCGTTGGTTTTAGTTAGTGAGAGATGCAAAGATGCAAAGAAAGAACCCGGGGTGGTGGCAAGTAGACCACCTTGCAATCGGCCGCGTATAAAAGGCTGAAAGAGCCCGGTGGCCCAGCGCGCCTTGAAAATAGGTAAACGTGTTATTGCCACAGTTCATTTGTGTCATTTCGTGCTTTCCATGGCTGTTTCCGAATTCGAGCGGTGACCTAATTCTGAAGAGAACCTTTGTTATGGGTGTGATCAACGACGCATTGTCCCGTGTAACGTATCGGTTTTGGGGTTCAGAAATGCCTGTTCGGGTAGCATAAAGCCATTTCGTTGATGCGTGTTAAGAGGAATCGACTGGATGAGGGTCCACGTCCTGGGTGTTCTCTCATCTGTTACAGTGTCCCGTTCCACGGTTGCACTGTGGCATAACACCCTGCATTTTGCTGATGAGTCGTCCGCATTCCCACAATAAGTGGCTTTGAACGACGTCAGGGTGGTGGTGGTGTCTGTGGCCAACGATTTGAAGTCGAAGCTCACTGTGGCTTTGTATCTCTATCAGTGCCAATGACGTCGTGCGCCAAGCCGAGGGCGCGACTGTGGCACGCTTCCGCTCTCAGGCACAGCCTCAGGAGCACGTGCCTTTCTCAATCGCGGTCGCGATTTCAACCAGCCTCAGCACAGTCGGCTGCCAAGTTTGGAGAGAGCTTGACGAAGAAAGCTGCAGAGAGAACCAATTCTCAATGAACCTGCAACACCTCCCAATCTAAACCTCTGTTCATCTCAAACTCCCCGCTCAAATGCCCCACGCGCATCTTCCTCGGGAATTCCCTCCCGGTTCAAGGATCATCACGATCCCACTGGGGTTCCAACTACTTCTGGACCACTGCCGCTGCCGCTCACAGCCACCAGGACTTTTGCATGTGGTGCTGGCAGATGCCTACTGCGGAGCAATCAGCAAAACAGTATTAATGCAATCATCGTTGAGCACCTCGGATCGTTTGGTGGAGGACCACCTCGAGGTCTGTCCGTAGGACGATGGATTCGGCATCTTGTGAGTTTTTGGCATTTTTCAGCCATCTTCATAGCTCATACACAAGAGCTAGGTGTACTTCTACCTTGTGAGTTCTTCGGCAATACGAGCTGGTCGTGGATCTGATGAATCCGTGCCACAGGTTATTGTGCACCCGATATCACTCACGATGAGAGTCCACAGAAGAGAATGTGCCCAGCTTGCCACAACCGTACGCATTCTCTATTCGCCTTGGCGTTATAAACTGACACGTATGAGCAGCGACTGTTGGTGGAGCCACAATCAAGGACTGGGTCGAAGTCTTCTGGATACCCATCTTTCCGTTGACCACCAAACACGTATGGATATGTTCCCACTGCCAATGGACTAACCCACAAGGAGAAGGGTAGGCGGTGCGTTGGATTCTGTTGAAGACTCGGGCTGATAGAACGCCTTCACCCTCCTACGCACTTTTTCTAGGGCTGACCCTCCACTCGCGCCACCATACTTTGGCCCATATGGTTCTCCTTGGCCTCCCCCGGGACCTATGATGCAATATCCTTCACCTTATGTCACCTACCCACCAGCTGGGTATAAATAAGCCATTCCATGTGTACACGTACCATCTCTAATATATTCGAAGGATCCGTCATCGTTTAGGCGTCTTTCTATATCCTCATTCGACTCCAGACCTCCTCGCTCTTTCATTTTCTCGTGCTATACTATGGTCGTCTGCCTGTTTTCGTATTTTGGTCTCTGTACAGTAGCATACGCATACAAAGCCAACACATTTCAAGTTTGGTTGGGTCGTCGTGTTGAAAGCTTGTTAACGCAGAGAGCCAAATCCGACAGATACCTCTGTTATAATATTGCCAAATTTTGTAGCCTCCCTTTAGATACCATTCCTATGCTTTCTGTGGCATTTAGGACTGAGCAGCTGTTTGGGTGGTGAATGAAGAGACCCTCGCTAAAAGCGAGGACAAAAATTTCCAGCATAGGAAATTTCAAGATTGAACTCCGACATGAGGAGGTCCCGAACACAACCAAAACAATATGAAATCATGTGGAGGCGCGCGACATAGTGGGGGCTTGGTGTAGCGGCTCTCAGCGAGCTGTGAGCCTCGGTCGGAGAGCTGCGCGAGCGGAGCAAGTCGCCCTTGGCGGAAGCAAGGATTCTAAAGCTCGTCTATGTGACGGTGCGTGGGAAATGCGGGAATATCCAAAGACTCCGACAACTCCAAACAATGCCCGAGGCAGGCTCGGGCAACGGCTGAGCAATGCCTGAAGGAATGCTTGTTTCAACGAAAGGAGGTCTCCGAGAGCATGCCACACAGGCTATCTACAACTGTGTGGAGGTATGCAGCGAGATAACAGGCATGTGGGCCAGCAAGCGAAATTTAACTCCGACAGTCCAGCTGGGTACAACTGAAGGTTGGAGATCATTTGGCCCCTAAGCACAACATATACAAAAGATTAAAACTTATTCTGGGGCAGCAAAAAAGGTACTTAAAAGTACAGAGCTGTAAGTTTCAGACAAAGCGGGGTGTGAGTAAGAGAGTTGCCCATTGTTGGAAAAGTTGTTGAGTGGTTTTTGCAGAAATCAAACTCTGCTTCAGTGCAGATCAGAGCTTGAAGATTGAATGTGACATGGGACTGTGACATCTGTTGCTCAAACCCCTTACCATAGGTATGGACACCAGGAGAAATCACATTTTTTGCAGCAGGGTGTTGAAATTCATTGTGTAAAGCAGTCACTTTCAGACATGAATAGACTGGGTGACACATAGCAGCTATTACTTTGAACTGTGGGCCATGGCTAGTACCTGGCATATCTGAGTCCAAAATTAAGTCTACTTGAAATATAGTAAATTTTATACTATCTGACCTTTTAATTTTTTACTAACTAGTAAATTTCAGCCTAATTATTATCATAATATATGTATTCTTAATAATTAATAGTATTATACATGTCTATTGTGAGTTGAAACTCATTGTGAGAATACATTTTGCCATTTTGAATAATGTTGCAAGTAAAATAATTATATACAAAATATATAATAAGTTAATAATACAAGAACAATTCTCAAAAAAAAAAAACATAAAGATTACACACTGGAAAATGGCCAATATATATTAGTATTATAAAAATTTAGTAGACATATTGAAATACAATGTTATCAGCTAATCAGATTGTGAGAATTGCAATATCTTTTCAATATTTTCACCAAGAATATCAGTCACCTCCCACAGTATTAGTATAGGTATAATGAAGTTGAATGATATTTTAAGTATTTTTTAGACACTAGCAAAGTTATCTTGCTAAAAGATTTGCAATATTAATAAAGTTTATAATTTTGGTAACCCTGTGCTCAAGATCTATCTGAGTACATTAATAACATTTCTAATTTTTTCTAATAATATAAGCAATTATTGATAATTATAGTGATAATTCACATGAAACATAACCCCACATTTTGTCTAATCAAGTTTATCATAGATTTTTCTAACCATTAATAGTGCCATATATATTTATAGTAAGACTAAAAGATTATACTTTTAAATATAAATAAATATGGTCTCTACAATCTATATGTATAATGCACGTATACATTACAACAACCTTGTATTTATGTCAGGAATCGTGAAATGAGTATTTTTATTTTTTGTCAGTGTCACAAATTTATATATAAACCACAACGATTCCAAGTTCACATTACCAAAACACCCAAACCAATAAACAATGCCCTACTACATCCTGCACTTTGGCTGCATTGGCTAACTCCTCGACATCAACCCAGACAATAAGGACATTTATTAGCAAGTAGATGGTGTCTGGTATCAATTAATGGTGGACTACATCTGCCAAGGAGAGTCCATGTGGAAGGAACTGTGGTACTTCCCACTATTACACATTAGGACAACAAGAGTCACAGGGATGCATTGGGTGTTAACCTCAAAACTACTGGAAATAGAAGAGTACCCCAAGTACTTCCAAATAAACAAGTACCAGGGGGAATTGGTTTGGGTCAGGGATATGAACCAGGACCTGAGAGAACAATACCTGGCACCTGAAAAGGACTGAGCCACCTCAAACCCACTAAACCAAATGACTGGCTCAAGAACAATCAATCTACAAATCTATCAGAACAACATTCCAGAAAACTCACTCACTTGGTTTCATCACTGACCACACTGTTGCCATCAAAAGGAAAAGGCTATGGGAAATCCCACTGGACTGGTATCTGATCAAGGGATCATTATTGTTCTCCCTTTTCTATCAGAATTCTGATAGCAAAGGGCATGCCATCAAACCAAGAACAATAGCAGACAAATGGACAGCATATTTAGAACAAAGGAACCACTATATATAAATTAATTATACATTAGTCATATTTCTGGAACTATCTGGATTCGATGTATATAAACTGGAAGGAAACCAGTTAAGAGTCCCCAGCTTCAACTTGGTCTAAACTCCTGAGTTCTACCATCTCATTATATGCTCCAACACCAACAACCTTCAAGGTTATCAAACCACATGGTGAATAATGCATTGTAAATATCCTTTTCTCTTCTATTCCCTGTGTCATGAGATGGTGCATCCACAGACCATGGAATACCCTCTGCCATGGGGAGGCTTACAAGGTGTTACGACGATGAATAATCGTCATCACCAGCTAATGTGCTTTCGGACTATCAGACTCATTTCTCTTTCGAGTAGTTACAACTTCTTTCAGTAACTACAATAGCATTCCTCCATTCAGCAGTATACGCGTGTATAGCTTATGCGTCCATAGCTTACACGTACATATGACTCGAGAATAGCATTTCCTTTCACAGCCATAACCTAATACCACAAGAACATATAAATACCTCGATTCTCTAGTGTAGAACTTTAGCTTGACCTCCTGTTTCTTCCCCTGTATCTTCCGTACTTTCTTAAGTACGAATAATAATCTCGACTCGCCTCATTAACGCCTTTGACGGAACTTCGACTCAGCGAACGCTGGCCCTATTCATTCTCGTCATCTTACTCGTTCTCAACGGAGGCGCTAGACCACTGATGTCATAACCCTACAACGCGTTAAGGAAGAGTCGCCGTAACACAAGGAGGTGTTGCCAGTCTATTGCTAGAGTGCCAGATGGTGAGTATCAATGAGGAGTGGCCAGCATGGTTGCTGGCATCTGGGCTGCCTATGGCTCCCAGAGGCATCTGCTGTGAGTAACGTCAAGAGTTCAACTCTCTTCTTGTTTGGTTAGCCATAGAGTGCCAGTGGGGGCTCTGGAGTAGTCTGGTTCAACTGGCTACTGCTGCCATCCTGAGTCTCAAGGACTCAGTAATGACAATGGTTGCCAGGGTGCGCTACTCACTGACAATACATTTCTGCTCTGTGTCATTCCAGTTAGGGCATCAGTCTGAAACATGCATGGATGTCAGGAATTGTATCTTTATTTTCTATTTATTCTCAATATTTATTTTTATTTTTATTTTATTTTTGATTTCTTTTTCTCTAGGCGCCCAAGAACCACATGACTGCTTACTTAATCTAGATTAGATTAGATAACATCATGATCACATGATGCATTACCTTTTGAGCCACCTTCAGAGATCCCAGGCATCAAGATATTCTCAGCAGCATCATTAGTCTTAGAGCCATTATCTTGGCTCACAACTTATCTCTACCCAATGGGATCTTAGCAATACTGGACACTGGTGATGTCATTGTGAGGTCATAGATAAATACCCATAGAATAGTCTGGAATAGTGTAAATATGTACATATGGCCTTAGAGAATATATAAGTGGGTAAGGTTGGCTCTGGGGTTTTTTCTCAGTTTCGACCTTGTTTATTTTGCCAAGCTAGCTTTGTCTCAGAGACTCTGGCATAACCTGAACAAACAGGCTACTAAGTGTTACGGCGACTCTTCCTTAACGCGTCGTAGGATTATGACGTCAGCGGTCTAGCGCCTCCGTTGAGAACGAGTAAGATGACGAGAATGAATAAGGCCAGCATTCACTGAGTCGAAGTTCCGTCAAAGGCGTCAATGAGGTGAGTCGAGATGTTATTTGTACTTAAGAAAGTACGGGAAGATACAGGGGAAGAAACAGGAGGTCAAGCTAAAGTTCTATGCTAGAGAATCGAAGTATTTATACGTTCTTGTGGTATTATGTTCTAGCTGTGAAAAGAAATGCTGTACTCAAGTCATATGTACGCGTAAGCTATGGACGCGTAAGTTGTACGCGCGTATACTACTGAATGGAGGAATGCTATTGTAGTTACCGAAAGACGTTGTAACTACTTGAAAGAGAAATGAGTCTGATAGTCCGAAAGCACACTAGCTGATGATGACGATTACTCATCGTTGTAACACTAAGAGGTGAGTACACATCGTTAGGATCAGTTTATCCCTCTCGTCTCCCTTGCCAGTTGGTAGTGAGTGTCTTTGCAACCATGTCACTAGTGATACCTAGGCACTGCTGTGTAGGTGATCCCTTGTAGTAGGCCCATCTGATAACGCATAGAGATGTGTGCCAAGTCAAGTAGTTTCTTTCTCTGTTTCTATTTATTTGTCTCTGGGGCCAAGTGCCCTTGTCATGTTACAAGTACTTACCTCTAAGATGATCTTTAGCAGGAGTAGAGTCAAATAGGGCAGTTGCTTGTGCACAGG
>KB722739.1:146101-175675 GCA_000349905.1 Volvariella volvacea V23 | reverse complement strand
GGGGGTTTTCCTCAGTTTCGACCTTGTCTACTCTGCCGAGCTAGCTTTGTCTCAGAGACTCCGGCGCAACCTGAACTTACAGGCTACTAAGAGGTGAGTACGCATCGTTAGGATTCTTGTATCCATCTCGTCTCCCCCACCAGCTGGTAGTGAGAGTTTTCGCAACCATGCCACCGGTGATACCTGGGCACCGCCGTGTGGGTGATCCCTTGTAGTAGGCCCATCTGATAACGCGTATAGATGTGTGCCGAGTAGTTGGTGTTTTCCCTTTTCTTTTATTTATTATCTCTCGTGTATTGTCTTTGGGGCCAAGTGCCCTCGTCGCTGACAATATATTGGGACCACTTTGAAGCATTAAATACTGGCATATATCCTTGAGTTCCTCTTTAATATAATCTTCATTTCTTGCTGTTATAAATAACTTCCAATGAGGTGGCCATTGTTTCAAAGTATTGAGGAGTTGCTGCCTAGATGTAGGATTTGATTCATCTAATGCATCAATAACTGCTACAACTTGCTTGCTATTGAATCCACATTTAGCAATCAATTTTTCAAACTGCTCTGATATAGTTCTTATATCAGTGCTAGCAGTTTGCCTAATGGCATTTCTATAATCTGCATTTGTTTCTGCAAGCTGATATGCAATAGTTCTCCACAATGCATTGGGAATTTCTGCATCAGCTTAGCCTCTCCTAAAAACAAAAATAGCACTAGCAAATCTAGAATCTGCTTTGATGTGTGCATAAACAGATTGGGCAATAGTAGACTTTCCAGCCCCAGGAGCACCTGCTAACCAAAATATGTTTTTGCAGTTTGAGCTGTAAATCCAGGTATCTACAATCTGCAAAATTGTGACAGAAGTATTCTCTAAACACTGCTGGTGAGGTATGTTATCTTGCCTGACTGGCTGTAAAAGAAGATTAAGGTGAGACATTATAGTTTCATAACCTAAAAGTCCCATTTAGTAAAATGTCACAATATATATAGAGAGAGAGGAATTACCTGAATCATCAATTGCTTTCTTGATTTCTTCAACATCTTCCTTGATTTTGTCAACTAAAAAAGCCTATAATATCATTTTTGTATATGTAAGTTGATGGGAAAATATGTCAAACTCACAACATAATCTTGATATGCTTGTTCAAATTGGGTTTGAAGTTCTTCAATGTCACCTTCATCCTTCTTAGCATCCAAAATCCTCTTGAAGAAACCTTTAGTCAACTTCTCTTGACACCAGGCAGAAATAGACTTGAGAGATCTAAGCACCATATTTAGGTTATGAGATTAATTGCAACAAGTTTAAAGGCACATACTCAATCAACTTTATAAAGGCCTCTTGCCTAGCCTCTGAGATGTTAGGCTTATTCAGCTTGGGAATAAGCTCGTTAAGAATCCTGTTTCTAGTCTCGCGGGCAAGAGTGACATATCCTGATTGATTGTCCCTTGCTTGCTGGAATGAATAATCAGAACAATGTGCATTCAAATCAGCACAACAAACAGAACATACAGTTATCGTGGTCATCAACGTCTCGGCAATACTTAGACAGATGCCGACAACCGGCGGTGCGCCCAACGACGTAAGAGTCTTAGCGACGTCGATGGCTATACCAGCGCCAGCGAGAGTGCGGTCGATGATAGCGGATGGCTCCTCCGACTCAGCGACGGCCGCTTGGCCTGTGGTCATGTGCAAGGGCAGCATCGCCATACGGGTGGGGTATAAGACCATCATAGACAGTCCGGGATAAGCTTTAACGGCCTTCTCTTTCCCCTTGTTGTCCTCCTTGTGCGGGTTAGTGGATAGCTCGGAATGAGACATGATGTTGTATTCAAGTTAACTTTGGCGGTGTAGCAATGTGCGGTAACGAGCAGAATCGATGAGCGATGGTGGTGGTTGAAAGCAAAGGTGTGAGAACACGTTTATGCCTCGTTGTGCCCGCAGGCCCACGAGGCAGTGGCACATGTGACTGTAGACGCCCATCCTTGCCCGCGAGATAATGCCACCATCGAGTGACTTCCAACGCTCTGCTAGAGTCGCTGTGTCATGACCTACCAATGCCCGCGGGTGGATATATCACCCTCACCGCTCTTGAGCTTTATTTCGTCTCCCTCCGAGTCCCAGTTTGCCGCTCGAGAGAGAAGAGTTGGAAGACACGACAAAGAGGGTGGAGAGGTATGAATGGATATATTCAAGGTACGTACCCAAATCGACTCGACATGTTTATGAGGTGTTCAATATTATTGTGCTCGCAGTACCTACCCCCAACACAGTTCACAAGAACTCACTTCATATTTCCGAACACTCAGCCTGGGTCCCACAACAGCAAAGGGATGGTGCAAAGGTCGACGATTGAGAAGGGTCATCCCTAGGTCGAGCAAGAGGAAGAGAATGGAGAAGGGAGGGGACAACGCCGACCACCCTCGGGGAAATTGAGCGGCTACCCTACCCAAGGGCTGAAGGTGTTGGACTCACCAATTCGCTAGCCATCTGAGCGATCCCCAAGCTGTGCGAGTGGCCCATACGGTCATCTTGGCCATTCAGTCACATTAGGATGAGCTCAAGTCCATTGACTTCTTATCAAGCGCAGAGTCGCCCAGAACGTTGGATAGGTTGGAGTGAGTGTCGGCCACCAACGTAAATAAAACCATTGTTGCTCAGCACTCCACAGCTCGACTATGCCTCCGACTTTCTCATCATAAAGAATTCTGGGTATCTATAATGGTGAGTTCAACGTCGCCTTGAAACTTTATGGTTACCGTCCTGACCTTTGGGCCCAGATACTAGCATCCGTTGGGATCACGGCTATCGTCCCCCGCTACCACTGCAACTCTACATCAAGGATGCTGATCCTCTGAGGTCCAAGTCAACGACTCTTGATAATCAACACTTCTCACAGCTCCACCACAATACCGAACACCGTAGGGCTTTCGTATCGGCGGCTTTTCCAAGTCTGGTCGTCATCATAAGGGAGGAGGGGCTGACGGCTCGTTCATTCGCTGTTTGCGTCTTCCTTTGTCCAACTTGCTTCAGTTGCAATTCATATTGAATTGATTAAAAATCGAATTGGTGCGGGTGAGTCTTGAAGTGTGTACCGTTTTGTGAGCTCATCCAAGTTCAGATCTGCATAGGACGATCATAGCCAGATGCTCGGCGCCGACGCACACCCACCGCGGTACTCACTTCTTCCATTATCGCCTTGACCGCTTCCAATGCACATAGCCGCGGCGGAGTGGGATAGTATCTAGTCGGGCATGGCATGCAACAAATGAAGATGAAATCGCACTCGGTATCTGGAATGTAGGAGCTTCTAATGGCAAGTACACGATTTTGATCTCGCATTTCGACTTGTATGCACCACACTATGATGCACAGCCGACGCATACACCATTATTGGTGGCTTTCGCACCTTCCGCAAATCTACGGACAACAGACTAGGGCAGAGACTTGCGAAAACTAGTTGGCGCATCGAACGTGATCCTCATCTTGACACGCGTATCGTACGTCGTTTGCTTCGATTGCTTTCTTGCTCTCTGAAAGGACGTTTTCCTGTTGCTCTTAGATCTAATAGTGCGGTGTAGACAACTGAATAGCGGACTGTCAGTTAGAATACTTCTGCGCGGCCAGTGTTACTTCCAGTTCGTTCTGATTGACGCTCTTGACCACCCATGGATTTGTAGCAAGATATTTAGTAAATTGCCGTTCTTCACTAGCTTCACTGTAAAGCGAATCGAGTTTGAACGAATTCAGACCATTCGTTGACATAGTGTCCTCGATTGCGACAAGCTTGACCAAACCAGTCATTCTCCCTCTTCACTCGCTGACGATTGGGATAACCAAAATGCCATCAAGGCTTTCAAAACACGTTGGTAGTCGAAGCATCACCGAAACGGTGCCAGCATCCGACTTGCCATCGCAACTGCTAGGTCGGCGGATTTACCGTGGGCAGAAGGGGAGGGATTCGAATGAGAGGCTATACCGATCAGAGAACTATCGAGAACGCCGAATGGAATAGGGAAGCGTGCAAGGACGGTGAGGAGACCTGTCGCAGGCATCTTTAACGAGTGGGTGAGGAACGCGGATTCCCTGACAATGTTCTGACATCGCCCTATAGCCACGTACACCTACAGCCTTTCAGCTTCAAGAAACATCTCAACCGCTATATTCAGTCTATATTCAGTCTATTTGAGTCTCCAGACGCAACACCACCGATCAGGACGAGGAACACCGACTTTTTCGTTGTCCAAGGACAATGGCTTCTGCAAGGTAGATCAGCGACTCTCAACACGCTGAATGTCTCCCAAACGCGCCAAACGATCAAACTTGAGTCGAGACTCTCGTATCTCTTCGCCCTCATCTGCCTGACGGCTGCAGCGGACGGTGGGTTGGTTGTTCGCTTTTCGTACTTCCCCTCATTCATTTTTCTAACCTTACTCCTTCAGCTCGGGTTGGTCAAATCGGTGCTGGTGAGTCTTGAAGCATATAATCATCTGCGAGCTTATGCAAATATCAATACCAGGAAGATCTCGGCGCTGACGCACGTCCACCCCAGCACTCATCCCTTCACCATTGTCCATAACGCTTCCAAAGCGCACGACATCGCGATCAAGTGAAATGAGATCTCGATGTAATACAACGCGATGAGGCAGAGATCAACGTCTCGAGTCGTAGGTTTATCGTCATTCGAGCATCAGCATTCTTGTGGATTCAGCACATCCTCGGCATGACACGCGTTTCAACGCACGGGTACGCATATCATTTCGCACACTTGCTCATTTCAACTCATAAACGGCACGTTGGGACTCTCAGGTGGTGCATACACTGTCATACATGGTTTTTGGACTGCCTCAAATCTGCTGGAGCGGGACGAAGACTATGAAGAATAAATATTGGCTGGTATGTTGAATACGATCCTCGTTCTGTGTACTTCAGGTATGTTGTTTCCTCTTATTACTCCCTTACTTTGAAATCCATGAGTTTCCCTCCTGTTGTTTACAGATCTGGTGATGCGAGTGCAGGCGGTAGAGGGATTCATCATCAGCTACCTACTTGGTCTCGGCTCGTGCTCTTTAGAATGCGTGTTGTGTCATTTCACAGGTTGCGTACATTGGTAGGACGATGACTGCGATCACTCGTGATTTGAACAAGTGTTGGAAGGAGAGAAAGCCTCAGAGTGTCCTCAACATAGGATTCGCGATCACATAGTATACAACTTTCAAGGCCTGGCCCGGCTGTCTAATGCACACTGCGGATCCGCTTAACCATTATCGACATCACCGAAATCACAGAATATAATTCCTCCGATTTGGCTGAATAGGGCAGATTGGTATACAAGTATTCAATAGGAATCATCGTTCTGTTGATAGTCTGGCACGTGGAGCCCTCGTGTCTGAATACACCGACATTCCGAGTCGGCACCCGCGACTGGGGGGATTGTGGGCTAGAGACTTACTGCAGAATCACCGTCCTTGGGAGAGGTTCTTGCCTTGGAAGACGTGAGCTTGCTGAGCGAGAGGCCTGGCAGCCAGACGCTACAGGACTTGGTTGGCGAGCTCATTTCGAATTACATCAAATGCGAAGCAGAAGAGGTGGAAGATCAAATCAACACGGTGCTTGGTCCAGGAACTTGACCAGCAAGGGTAAGGGGCATCATGATGGTTGAGCTGCTCGACTATGGAACTGATCAGACGGACAAAGGTATAAAAGAATGGGACGAGATTAGACAGACAACGCGCACACATGTTTTTTGCTGGCCTTTTTCTCGCCGCCTTTGCTCAATCCCTTGCGTCTCCCATACCCGTCACAGTCCCGGGTAGCACCATTCCAAGCCCTGTATGCATCGTTGCTGCCGCAATCACGGCTTCGAGGTGCGACCCGACGCAGAATCGAACGATATTTGACATCCTGTACAGCTGCATCGGGGTCATCCTGTTGTGCACGTACATATCGATTCATCACAACATACCAGACCAAGAGCACTCGTGGGCAAAAGTAACGTGGTTGAAGCTTCGGACCACGCTGTATGCTTTGATCGCTCCTGAAGCAGTGATCATGTGGGCAATCAGACAGAGGGTCATGGCAGGAAGAATCGCAAGAGAGAATAAACGTGAGTGAAAGCGTGTAGCAGGGTGGTGATGATTTTGACCTGTGAAAAGATCGTGGGTGGACGATAACGCATGGGTTCTTTGTCCAGATGGGAGGGCTGATGCAACGCAAGAGCGACTCAACATATGAGGTTCTTTATTATGATTGGAGTGTAGCACGGGCCAGCATACCACACATTCCAGTGGAGGAGATAATGGATCACGGAAAAGGCGACCTACTCGCGAAAGCCGTTGTCGTCGTCCAAACCACATGGTTCGTCGCTCAGTGCATCGCTCGCCATGTCCAGGGCCTCACCCTGACCGAAATCGAGCTCGTGACTCTCGCATTCGCAACTTTGAATGTGATCACGTATGGATTATGGTGGAGCAAGCCTCTGAACATTGGATATCCGATTTACTTTGATGAGAACGGAGTTCGAGTCGACGGTCCACTGGCACCAGCAAGCCAGCCAGAAGGGAACGCTGATGGTTCACAGGCTCAGGCCAAAGAGTCTCGGGAGGGCATTAGCGGATTGAAGGGAGCATGGCGCAAAACAATCTTGGGAGCGCTGAAAGGGATTTGGAAGGGTATGAAGGATTACGCGACGGGATGGGGCAAAGCTTTCCAGAACATTTGGGTTGGTGCAGCGAAGAGCTGGCAGGATTCACTCCAACGACGAGGAGTAGTCAAGACAATCTGGAAGAAAGCGATCGCTGCACCATTTTCGGCTGTCTTTGGCTCTATTGTAGATATGATGGACGAACAAGGCTTGGACAACAGGCCAACGAGCGTCCACCCATTTTGTGCTGCACCGATGCCTCCCGAGAATCGAGCCCTGGCAGCGCTTTGCGGTTCGACGATCGGTATCGTTTTCGGCGCGATTCACCTCATCGCCTGGAATTTTCAATTCCCAACGATCATCGAGCTTTGGCTTTGGAGGTCCTGTTCGCTCGTCCTCACCATTATCCCCCTCAACCTTGCAGTGGGATTTGCCTTTGATATTGTATATGAGGGATTAGGTATCAAGATTTTGGAATACGTTGCAGGTACATTCCTCTATCCAACCATGTTTCTTGGCGTTCCTTTATATTTCGCCGCACGCATCGTTCTCCTCTTCCTCGCGTTCTTCACCCTCCGTGATCTTCCCGACTCTGCCTATCAGAACGTGAGGTGGACAGAGTTCCTACCACATATTTAACCCGACTCGTATCCGTATGCTCGTATCCTTGCTCGTCATACATGTAAAGTTAACGAATGCAGTTAGTTGTTGGTTTATGAACTATCAGCCCGTACGGTTACCTCTTGTGTGCATATCTCGCCTTGTTCTTTCGCAACTTCACATGCAGCACTTAATGACAGTGTATCATCTCAGATTTTTTGCTTGGTCACTTTTATGCGCCTACTACCTAGCGCATATTGCAGGTCCCTCATCGTGGCGCATGTACGAGACCAATACCAGTGGATCAGACAGCGTAGCATCCTTGATAGTACGCACAGATGCAACGACCTATTGATCACGCATTGTACCTGAGAGTCACATTTCAATATAATGAGTCAATGTATCGTATTTAATAGCAGTAATATTGCAGCATGAACGAGAGACGCACGCTAATGACCGATGCACATACCCGCAACCCTAACGTCGCTACTCGATCACGATCTGCTTCAATCAATTTCATGCGAAACTAATCTGATTTTTGGCGCTTGACGTATCAACTATCCAGCAGGTTGTGGCTCTCGTTCTATGCAAAGACAAAAAGATGAAAAACAGAAAATAGATGCAAGGGAGCGCCAAGATGGTCTGAGTCTAGTAAATCTAGGCTTGAAATGTGGTGCGTGTTCGCAACGTGGAAGAATAAAGCTTGGACTAAACGGCCTATCAAAGACGTGGGTATGACGACGATCGATAGAGTTGGAGCTACGGGTGGACGAGTTAAATAAAAGATTGCGGAGCGAAGGTGAATCGAAGGAAATGAAGAAAACAATGTCTATTTGGCTGTGTGTAGCTTTGGCGGGCACCAAGGTGCCGCGAATTCCGGAGAGGGTCAAGCTGAACTGTCGGGCTCACTAGACTCTAAGGCTCAGCATCGGGGATTCACTATCATTTTTTTGAGCTAATGCCCATACAGGCACATTTTCTTTAGAGCTCATATTGGAATTGGGCTCACAGAGCGCTGCCCTAGTATTTTCACAGGTAGATATGCAAAAAGGGCCAAAAATGCAGAAATGCATTGCGCCTATCCGGATGTGTAACGTAAACTTGTATACAACCTCTAAATCAAAGCGAGCTATCATCGACACTATCCACCTGCAAAATCAACTCTAAAGAAAACACAATACCAGGTCAGATCGCACGCAAAATAGGTACAGAACAATAAATGCAATACAGCACCTGTGAAAAATTTGATTCCCTCGACGTGGGATTGGATTTCTACAGTGGGTTGGAGTTAATGGGGTGTAGGAGGAGAGATCAGCAAAGTAAAGAACGTACTAATTTTCTCATCGACGGTGTGAACGTTGAGCTCTGTACTGGCGCGAATAGGGCTCCAGCGGTAGATGTTGCGCGTCCTGGGGCGAATAAGCGTTGATGTGGTTAATATATGCGCATATAGGCAGGGCACGATACGTACAGATTCCACTGCACTCGGTCGAGTCAGGTAAACTCTAAATGGAGAACTTGAAACCTACATAGTGCTTTGTGTCTAGAAAAGTGCCTCTTGAGTCACGATATAACATATGAGAAGATCTAGACACTTACCCGTATTACCAGTAGTCGTGCTTGGAGCCGTAATCACGTTCTCTCCAAAAGCAGCTTGAACAGCCCTGGAGAATAAGGTCCAAGCACCACCATTAGTGGGCGACATAGGACTTGGCTCGAGCGGCTTCAAGTACTCCGCTGTGATATTACCGATAGGCTCCTGATTGGAGACGACTTGGTCGTTGAGGCGGAAGGAGTATTCCTCAGCGACGGGACGAATGAGGTTGAAGTAAGCATCTCGGACTTCCTGGGCTAGAGGAAAGGGGCGACTACATTTGTGCATGGGATGCTAGATGATGGTCACTTACTCGAGCTGAATAAGTCGATTCGGTTATTGAACGTAACGTTCGCACTTTCAGCCAAGGCATTAGTCTAGTCAACAGGTCTCTGTCAGTCAAAACATCAACTATATGCGGTTCGCGACTGCAACACACCTTGACGCCACCTCGAATGACGGTAGCCGCTTTGCTCGTTTGGATCAAATACCTCGTGAACGGAGAGATCTTTGCAAACTCTGTCGCGGCAGTCGCCAAATCCGGGTGTTCCGGGTCGATGGAGTGGAAGAGCCAGTCGGGGAGCTGGCTCTTGTCTCCGTACTGCGCGAAGCAGTTCAAAAGCGCCCAAACGGGACTTGTTAGTTCGAGGTGGGGTTGGAAGACGGTGGAAAGTCTGATACATCAATATGAGAATGCGACCGCTACTGGACAGAGAGAAAAACTTTTCTTACTCTATATCAGAGGTGATTCTAGCTAGCGTCCCAATGGACGTGTGGACTGGAGGTGTCGAAGAGCTGGTTTATGAGGCATCATTCTGGTGTCTCTCTTGACATGTAGGAATGTATGCACTCACTGGCCTCCCGGTGTATCAACCCGGATCTGCACGTTCTATACGGGTATTAGCCCACACTGGAGTATGGAACTAGGACTCACCAGGAATCCCTTCTCCGCTACCGCAGGAAGAGCAAACTCTGCACCAAACAACGGGGCCAGACCCAGCCCACCCTCATCAACGAGCATTGCAATCCCGTGCTTGGGATAGATCGATTCCAGGTGTTTTGCGATGTTAGTTGCCCCTTGAGGTCCGGATATTTCTTCGTCCTGTCCGAATGCAAGGACTACGCACCGTTAGTATATATGTCACGCATAAGGGGAGCTCGTTACGGATAGTTCGGGTTGGCTTCCAGTCACTCTCGATGAGGTGTTCGACCGTGGACAAGATGCCGATCAACGTCGTCTTGGTGTCTGCAGACCCCCTGCCGTACACCCATCCACCATCAATTTCTCCTGAGAACGGAGGATATGTCCACCTAGAATAGGTGGTGAATGAAGAGGAGATGCCCGGTATTGAAGCTTATATACCTATCAATTGATCCCTCGCTGTACCAAAGTCAGCCTATCGTCTACAAGGCAGATAAGGAGGGTACGTACTCGACAGGAACGACGTCAATGTGCGCAGTCAACATGAGAGGCTTGAGATCGGGATTGGAACCCTTCCAAGTATAGACAGGGGAGTATCCAGCGATGATCTTGACATCGAGCGTCTTGTAACTACAAAGCAGCATATATGCGCGTGAACATCGTCGAGAGAAAGACAACACATACACGAGAGGGAAGGTAATCTCCAAATACGTGAGGAAATCCGAAAACGGTTCCCATTCCGGGTCTCCGATAGGGCCCATATTGTCATATGTTCTTGACAACATATCAGCTGTGCGTTGATTGATAGAATAAAACCACTTACATGGTCGGGATTTGAACAGCACCTGATAGCCGCTTGGCACTGAGCGCGGCAAACTCGGGTGTGTTGTAGAGGGCGCTGTAGTTTGATGGTTTTCCGGGAGGCGAAGGTTGAGGGCATACGTCACCTTGATAAGCAAGGGCCGCGCGAGACATAGCTGGGGCTTGCTTGAGTGTATCCCCACACCCGTCGCGAGAAGAATGACCACGATAGGCGTGATAGCCAAAGAACAAGACCAGCGAAGCGATGGTGATATAATTGGGGAGTCTGTGCCATTTCTTGCGCCTCTCCACTTGTGGAGAGCACTGCGTGTATGAGGGGAGTTGGGATGGTAAAAGTTCGGGCTTCATAGAGCGAGAGATGATAAGGGTAAGGGGAGGAGTTGAAGAATGAAGCTGGGTGAGGGCGTACTAAATATACCGTTCACGCTATTCAATCCTCGTCCCTACGACCTCAATGAATTCTTTCATCAAATCCGTTCAGCTAGCCTCAACGCAGAAATGTGCAAAATGCAGTCGGTGGTGGGCGTAGATCGAAGCAGAGGAGGACAATAATAATGCGATATTGTCGTGTGGAACAGAGTGTCAGCGATCGCCACAGCTCTAGTAAGGCTTCTATTTATCCACGGGATATGTATGTAATGCCTTCATTTACGGAAGGGGTCACTATTGTGTCCCAACGAGTAACAGGGGGGCATATGCGAGAAGATCATTTCACGGAAGGCCGGATGGCTTCTCAACAGTGCTCATCCCAATAAGAATCATATTTGAGGATCCGATAGTGTTGCAGTGGAACTCTCATCACGTTAGCGAGTCCTGATGTAGGATGAGTTTGCCGTGCATTGATGTAAACTTTGTGGATGACGTTGTAGAGCATCGGCGGGAGAAGCTGAGATGGAAGGGGCATTTCTTCTAGTTTTGAGCTTGGTAGCTCACCTTCGAAGTTGCGGTAAGATGGCGTGTAGTCGGAGAGTTCGCCCACCTTGGCATTACAACAGCACGCATATGGTTGTGCCATGCTGAACCCACTTCATACCATTCACCCCATAATTCTAACCTTCGACTTACAGTCCTATATTCCAACGTCCATTGCAAAAAGATGTCCTGGGTGTATTCTCGAACGTTACTGATCTCGATGAGCTCTTCCCATCAAAGTCTGTTCTTGTAATATAGAATGTCCAGGGGAGGGTGAGCACACCCGGTAATGATGTGAGATCGAAGAAGACACTTGACATGGGGGTGCATTGGCTTCGTGAGAAATAGGAATAACCACTAGAAGAAGGCAGAGGACTATATGTGGGGAAGAAACTCTGTCCATTTTACATTCTGGTAGGCAGAGTCCGGTAAAGCCCGGAGGGAGGCAAATGCGAGGAAAAGAATGGTGGTGCGAGCGACGATATAGAGCGGAAATCCAACGATCAGGGTGAAGGACTCGATTATGGGTCCAGCAGTTCTCCATCGGAATCCTAATGTAAGCCCGACTGCGAGAATGAGAGGAACGAAAACGAGGAGGAGAGAAGAAACTCTCCAAAGCCAACACTCGGTGAGAGTCGGAAACTGAAGATTCCAGCCGACGAGATGAATTCCACCAAAAACAGTCCCAACAATTGAGCCGTAGAGGGCTGCGTGGTTCCTATCTTGGTAGTATATCCCTCCGGAGTAAAATGGGGGAACACTTGCTGATTTTTCATCATAACCACCTTCTCTCATCATCTCCACAAGCGTGCCAGAGACGGCCCACCATAATGGTGCAATGAACTTCCTCCAAACTGTCCTCTTTACACCCAGTTTTTGGACGGATTCTGTCCAGCTCCCTTTCAAATTCTGAATCCCCTGGTACCATCGTTGTGTGTGTGATTTGTCCCCTCCCACTCCCTTTTGCGCTTTGCAGCTTATGTACCCCCAAATCATTCGAGGATGCCATCTCCTCTCCCATTTCCCTTCTTCAGACTCGACATTGCTTTCCCCTGGCCCATCCGCCGTCTCGTGTGGCCCATCAACTCGAACTCCATTCTGATCAAAGTAGATTGGATACCCAACATTTAGAGGCTTATCCCACCACAGGCCATACGTTATCCCGTTCAAAGCCGCAAATGCGAGGGTGACGAGTTCGATTTCTGTGATACCAAGGCCCTGGACGTCACAAGCGATGCACTGGGCAACGAACCAGGAGGTCTGTAGGACGACGATGGCCTTCGACAGCAAGTCCCCTTCCCCGCGGTCCTTGGCTTGACGCAATTTTGACGACTGGGGCGTCATTTGGGCGGCCGTGTGACATGTCCGGACCCCGCAAACCAGTCCCACGAGGACCCCTGGACGACCCGACACCGTCATCATTGTCGTTGGCGCCTGGTAGAATCGACTCAAACTCACTAGTACTCTTCTCGACGTGGACTACGTCGGAAGCCTTGGCCATTGAGATCGCGAGAGCCGTGGAGTAGAGGCATTACTCCTGGGGTGGTGGTGATGAGAACCGAAATAGGTGATGGTAAATTTGGTACGTCTTCGTCCGATTCCCCTTCTGTCTGGTTGACCTTGAACATATCCCACCGCCATCGCTGCCAGCCCTAACGATATGAAATCTGAACTTCTTCCATCGCAATCGCCTTCGCCCCCCAAGTCACCTCCACCCAAGGCGAAGCGTCAAAATTGGTGGAGATTTGGCAAGTACATCAGCGTTGTTTTGGCGGTCTTGGTCTTGGGATATCGCGGCTATCGAGCCAGGCTCTTCAAACACGGTTGTGGGAGCTCTGTGTCAACGCACAAAGAAGATGTATGCCCCCAGCCTTCACCAGCTGCCAAGCCGTCCAACTATTCTTCCTTCTATGACTCGCCCGAATTCGCTATACGCAGCGCGAAACGTCTGTCTGGTGCTATCCAGATTCCGACTATGTATGTTGAAGTTTCGCCGTGAGAAGTTTGCATGGAGTTGACGGGTTTTCTAGGTCGTATGATGGCATGGGACTTGTTGGAGAAGATGAGCGGTGGGAGCCATTCGGAAAGTTCCACGCTTACCTGAAGAAAACGTTCGCTGTGATGTGTGTTTATCTCGTGTTCTCGTGTTTCTTGCGTTTATTCTGCTGTTTCAGCTATGACACGCTGGACGTTGAGGTCGTTGGAGGATACTCTCCGATTTTCACCTGGACAGGCTCGAAACCTGATCTCAAGCCACTCATGCTGACTGCCCACATCGATGTTGTCCCTGCGTGAGCGAACATCGGCTTCTATCGACTGGGTGGTGTGCTAATTGTACTTGCCCAGCGTGACGTCATTGGATAGGTATGCACTTGTCGAGATTTGGAAACATCCATACACTGACTATTGTCCCACAGGTGGACGCATCCTCCATTCTCGGGAGCGATCGATGGGGAATGGATCTATGGACGAGGTGCTGCTGATACCAAAAACACACTCGTTGCGATACTGTCTGCCGTCGAGCACCTCATCGTGGGCGGTTGGAAACCAACGAGGACCATCAGTAAGCGGTTTTTGTGATGTTCAGACATATCCGATGTAATTCGCTTCAGTCATTGCGTTTGGGCAGGATGAAGAAATCTCTGGACCTCAGGGAGCGAGCAACATCGCGAAGCATCTCGAATCCATCTATCCCAAGCATGGCATCGCGATGATCGTAGACGAGGGTGGGATGGGTTTGAGCAATCTATACGGAACAGATTTTGCGCTTCCGGGCGTTGCTGAGAAGGGCTTCATCGTGAGTGACAACCATGATCAGGATGGTGTAGGCCAATAATGTTTTGCTCTAAAGAACTTACAAATCCGAGTTGATACGGAAGGAGGCCAGTGAGTATACATTAGCAACCCGCGCCACGAGGCACTTAGGGGTATCATCCAATCTCCCAGCTCTTCGGTACCTCCACCCCACACGTCAATCGGCATTCTCGCCAAGATTACTTCCGCTATAGAGTAAGAATTTGTTCTTCCCATTCAGCACCTGCAATTGTGTCTTCATATAATGAACCCGCAGGGACTCTCCCATCTTCCAACCACACCTTGAGTTGACAAGCCCCATTTGGGGATTCTTGAATTGCCTCGCCCATTATGGAGACAATAACCAAATCCCCGATTGGCTCCGTCGTTCCGTTAATGCGAAAAACCCGGACTTATCTACGGCTGCTACGGAGTTTGCAAAGACAGCCCCGAAGAATAGGTACTTGATACAAACAAGCAAGACACCAACTATCGTTCACGGTGGTATCAAGGTAATGTCGCTCTTGTTGTGGTATGGGCGCACTATTGTTCTAATGAATATCGTATACTGGATTAGAGCAATGCATTGGCTGAAAGTGTCACTGTCACTTTCAACACCCGAATCGACTTGTTCAGTTCTAGCAAGTGCCCGTCGCATCCCAATACCACGCATATACTTACATAGACTTATTCGATGCAGCAAAGGAAATTTTGGACGTTTACCTCGACCTCATTCGGCCCATCGCTGGGAAATACTACTTCCGTCTTAACAACGAAGCCCTTTCTGATGGTGCACCCATCGGAAATATTACGTTGAGCTATACAGAGCCGCTCGAACCAAGCCCTATTTCTCCTACGGACGCGGGGGCTTGGATATTGTTCTCTAAAGCTGTTCAAGCCACTTTTGGAGAGAATGTCATTACCGCTCCGAGCGCTATGACTGGTAACACGGGTACGTACATAGGATTCATTTTTGCCTGATACTGTGTGTGACCGATAGATGTATGCTGTAGATACAAGATACTATGTGAGTCCTGTGGTCATTGTTCCGAATTGATCTCATTCCAACGGTGGCTTGATTTCGATCCATTTAGTGGACTTGTGTGTATCCGATTTCTATGCTGTGCGCACCTAGGACTAACCGTGATACTCTTTCGTTCCAGATCGCGGAATATCTACCGCTTCAGTCCCGTCCGTTCGGGCGCGGGAGTCAACATACATACTGTTGATGAGAAAATCAGTGCGTCCCTTTTTCCTTTGACGTGTGTCCAGTGCGAATTGGACTTATTGAACTCTTATCCTCGCTCTCCCACCCGGTCGACGTGTAGAAACCAAGTCTCACGTCGAAGGAATTCGGTTCTTCACAGGTATTGTGTTTCGATAATTTGCTGTCCTTGGCACCGTCTGACCCGAAGGTGTTTAGAATTGATCTTGCAGGTCGATGGTGTCGATGACAATGTCTTGTAGTAATTCAGGCCGTACATTCTCCAGCGGGAGTAACCGTTTCGACCCTTGTACGTTTAAAGGAAAATGTAATGCAATGCGTGAAAGCCTCAGAATTCCTGTCTGGACGCCTCGTGGGCTTCGCGATGGACGAGGTGTGTTCGTCCCTCGAGTTACGTTGAGTCTCTGCTTGGCCCAAGGACAGCGTCACGGGTGGCTAGGAACCTCAGTCTTGGAGGAGCGCCCAAGGATATCAGCTGTCGCAGTATGGCGCGAGATGATCACGAGAGGGTTCCGCGGCCTTCTCGGAGCAGACTCTGCAAAAGTGCGTAGTTGGGCGCTTGGTGCACCTGAGTGGAAGAAGTGGAGGGACTCTGATCTTGGCTTGCTCCCGATTGAGAACAAGCACTCCATAACCGGAGGGGGCTCTTGACGACGCCAGGCATCATCCGTTCGCCGTCGACATGTTTCGGTTTTACAAGAAGGGTTTCTCTGTTGGGAATGGACTTTTCCTATTGGACTTGTCTGCGGCGAAGTGCTTGAACCAGAGGTCGGATTACCAACCAAGCGCCAATCGACACACAGGCTGGAGCTCTGCCTTGAGCCTGCAGTCCGGTCACCAGCATGATCAGCTGATTGCGGTGGAGTGAGCAGAATCAAGCCACAGGGTCGTTGATGGATGATGTGCAGGGACTTGTGCTACTGAATAGGCATTCTGACGATCAGCCAAGAGTTGTGTGGTGACAATAGGCAAGGTTGGTGCGCATGCTACGTGGTATGGGTGGATATGTGGTCCAACAGAGGTAGATGGGCGTATCTGGAGCATAGAAGAGGCGGTATGTTGTGATTACGCTTTTGCCTTTGGGTGCAATCAGCTTTACGAATAAAAGGTCAGATGAAGAGGCTGTGCAGGTGAGCCAATTGGATCGATGGACGTGATGTCCTGAATAGAAGTAATGCCATTCCGTAAGTGCTGTTCTAAATAGACCATATCTATGGGTCCCAACGCCCGTTTTGGGGTTTAGTGGCGCGCCAGTTGAGTAGGCCATATATCCTTGACCCCTTACTTCTCCCGTTTTCCTTCTTTCCCTCTCTTTCGCATCTCTTTTTGTTCATTCTTGTGTTTGTTCGTTCGCCAATTCCTTGTTTAGGCACTCACATCGTCGGGGATTCTCGCTTTTCGGCTTCACCTACTGCGACACAGGAGAATCTCAATTAGCCTGAAGCGCCTTGCCCTTAGCGCATCTCGAGAACCATCGCCTATCTCACGAAATCTGGTTACACTACATCAAAAGACCACTCCTCAATACTCTTGTCCCACTTTGATTCATCTGCAATGCCAGCGCCTAGTTCAAAGCATTCATCCTCTTCTGTGCCTCTAATCCAGCACTTTCGTATCTTTGTGCCGCTACTAGCGATCATCCTTTCGATATTTGTAGACGCTTCCAATGGCCAAGGGACGCGGGATGTTTTAGTGGACGATAACGATCCAAGGATTCGCTATAGCGGTGGATGGCAACTTGCAGAGCCGACTGAGCTGAATATAGGTGGAAGCCATATGCTTGCCCAAGATCCTGGTGCGTTTGCGACCTTTGAGTTTGTTGGTATGTCCTTCCCATTCGCATTTACGTCCGCTTCCTCCTTTTTGATTCGCGCGCATCTTATGCTACAACGAATACTTCGTAGGGGTCGCGGTGTACTTTTATTCACCGTTATGGCCGTATCACGTCACGACAGGATTGCAATTGGACAGCAGAACTGCTCAAGTCATCGAATTGATTGATCGAAGTAGGCCTGATACGGGTGGTGGGCCCGAAACGGTGCCATCTGCAGTTGTGTGGGAGATGACTGGCTTGGTCAATACGTCGCATAGACTAAGGATTTTTGTTGGTGCTGGAGAACCATATGCGATCGTTGATGCGATAGGGTGAGCGGTTTGCCATAGTTGTCTTCTATGTCAAGAGGTACTCAGATGTGGCTTTTATGTTAATGCCCTATGTTGGCGCAGATATACTGAATTGCTACCTGTTAGCAGTTCGTCGTCTTCGTCTTCGTCATCATCATTAATTACATCTAGCTCCTCGTCTTCGTCGTTGACAACCAGTTTTACGACCACACCGTCGCCTAGTTCCCAGTCTACAACTGATTCCAGCAACTCAGCCAATCCTACAACAGGACAAAATAACGGCAACAACAACGACGACTCGAGGGACTCCTCTAATTCCGGTCCTCCATTGATCCCTATAATTGTAGGTTCAGTAGCAGGAACAGTTGCCGTAATTGCTCTTGTCGGAACTATACTCTACTGCTGTTGTCGACGAAGTGATAAACGGGATAGTCGGGTAGAATCGGACTATGGGAAAAACGAAACCTCGACGATAGCTACCTCTGCTGGTGGCCTTCCTTCCGGACCTGGTGCACTAGGCAGATTAAGTTCCATGGAATCAAATCAAGAGTTCAATCCTTATATGACACCGTCTCACCCAGCTAGTTCACCTGCTACCTCAAATTTGCCACTACGTCATAGTGCCCTTGTTAATTCAATGCCGTCAAGAAGCGATGTCGCGGGGATAAGCTATTATGGTGCCTATTCGCCCAGTATTGGTGGACCACCCGCTGCCGCTACCGGTGCCGCTACATCAGCAGCAGCTGGGAGCCCCGTCTATTCGATCTATACTCAGCAAAGCCAAAACAGTCTACGGAGCCAGGGTAGCAGTCCTGGAATGGCCGGCGTAGGTACAATGTTCAACTTCCCACCAAACCCGGCGTCGACAGTGGGGTCCTCTGGTTATTCCCCTTCCCCAGTTTTGTTTTCACAGCAGCCTCTAGCCCCTCCTGCTCCACTGGGTCCAGGTGGGCCATCGGGACCATGGATGCCTCACGATGAAAGACGCTTTAGCGGGGGTAACTACGAAGCTGAGGATGTAGTTGGACCGCTTCCAAACCCGCACCCCAGTCCAGCACCTATGCAAACGTACTCGCACTCACAGGTGCAACCCCAGACTCTTGATTCACAGTATCCGGGCCCTACCGACCGCCTAACTCCTCTCCGTCCTCCCTCCGCTGCTCCTCCGGCGTATACTGAAGGCGCACAAGGATCCTCCAACAGACTGTTCGATGATACCAAATACCGTGCTACGAATTCTCCGTTCTCGAAGAATCAGCTCGGTAGCTCATCTTTAGCGCCGTAGTGGGCAGGCAGATGGCTATTACTGAAGCTCAATATTGGATTCGATCCTGGTGAGATTCTGGTCCTTTGGAACTTACCAATGCTTCCGTGACGTGACATTGCCTGAAATGAAGGCGATCTAAGCTGGCTTTGATGAGAGTGTACTCGGGACTCGAGTAGTGTATGGCGAGACGATGTGGTGTGTACGTTAAGTTTGACGTTTTCTTAGATACCCATGACACGGATTTTACGATTTGGCTTTACGCTCCCTGAGTGCTCTCTATCTTTGGAGTTGTTACACTCCTCTTTATTCAAAAGCATTATATGTGTTGGAATTTTGTAGCATAAACTATTCGCTTCATCTTCATAGACTGCATTGATGCTTTTTCTGGGTTTGGGTCATTTTATACTACGTATTCGTTCCTGATTCTCGGAAGTCCGAGGTTCTGTTTTCTGACAGGATATCCTGAAATATTTCTAGGAAAATAATACTGGCGAAATTATGGTGATGGCATATTCTTGGAAACACAAAACGGTCTATACTAAACTGTTGAGGTTCTTCCACGAGCTCATTCAGGCTTACATAGCTCGTTGAGATTTGCATGAAGTAAGGGAAGATTGCCTATCCGTCCATCCCCATCTGCTAGTCCAGTGACCACAGTATCATGGCCGGTTCTCTGGATTCGGAGATGATGGCAAGGAAGATCAGGACCAGGCAAGCAGCGGCACGAGTACAAATAGGATCGGTATTCGTTATTTATCCCGAAGCTGCCGACCGATATCCTTCTGATGCAAATAACAACAATTTAACCTTACCTTGCCACCATCTTTATACTTTTTGTACCTTTAATACTTGCATACTATAAGCCAAAATATCGTCACCATTCTATCTGGACCGCCACACCAGGAAGAGGATCTTGCCTGAATGATTTACATCCGCCGCTGACGAATTGCCAGTACGATACAAAAGTACATGTGCACCTTCTATTGGCGCGCAACAGTGAGAGAAGAATGTGAAGAGCTTGGATGAGTTAGAGACACCACCAAGAGGTATAAGGACGACGCGCCTTAGAGTGTTGTCTTGATGGAACTCCTAGTTGCAAACTTATTTTAACCTAGCGGTGGTTCTGCTAGGTCATTTTAGGTTTCAATTGCATACAAGGCTATCCCAATATACGTCTAGTTCGACTATTTTGTGCGAAGGGCGTCTTGGTTGAAGTGAGATCTATCGTGGTAAGGATGAGATGCATTAGTTGGGGCACATAAGGTAAATACCGGCTGGTGTGACCCAGAACTCTGTTTTATCCTTTGCGGGAGCTAGCTTCTACTGCCCACTCTTCACAAGTTCATTGCCCACCTCTTCAGCAGCCGGTTGATAACTTGAGTTCCATCTGCGGATTCTTAGATCGTCTTACTCGTCATGTAGACGATGATAAAATCCCCGTTGATGCGGACAATCTGGACTTATTCACTCCCACTACGGACTTTGCAGAGTCATCTCCGATGAATTGATAATGGGTACATATAAGACGCTAACTATTTTTTACGGCAGCGTCAAGGTAATTTCGCTATTTCTGTGCTTATAGACACATTATTGTTCTGATGAACTATGATGCCAGAATTTGAATTCTTAATGTAATGCATTAATCGAAGGTCGGAAGGCTACCTTTTGTGCTCATCGCGTGTAATCCCAAACACCTTTACACATCTATCGACTCAGGAAATCAGCTGATGTGTAGAAATCAACTCGCGCGCTCAGGGAATGCGACGTTCTTTACAGGTACTGTGTCGCAATAATCCATTCCCATAGGCGCCTAGTGAAGGTGCTTAGAACTGACCTGGCATTTAGGTGGCATCATCGAATGTCTTGTCATCACGTAGATCGCACTCATACAAGAGTCTTTATTTTTGAAACTGACATATCCGAGGGGGATGATATGTAAGTATGGCGTCGCCGCCTTACGCCCACACCTCGTGTTCTGCATATGCAAGTGCGTTTAAGTTACGTTAAGACTCCACATTCCCCACACTCTCCAGGGGTAGTGTTGCGGACAGTTGGGATTTTTAGTCTCGATCTTTTAGTCTCATAAAGGACCTCCTATTCACAAAATTGGTTTTGTGGCCTTCCAGGACGTGGTTTGAATTCGATGGGTGGATTTAATCAAGGCTTGGCAGGAAACCCAAGATGGAAGTAGGACCCTGACCCAGACTTGTTCCCATTCGGGAACAAGCACTTAAACGGAGAGGTCAGCACTTGATAACGACATCCACGGTTGTTTGGCTGCTGACACTGTGACAGATTCAACTCGTGTAAGGCGAGGCTTGACATTCATTCCTTGATTGATGAACTCCCCATAGGGCTTAAGCGTGGTGAAGTGCTTGAACTTGGGGGGCTACTGAAGGACGCCAATCGATATATGGTTGGGTCTTCGACGAGCTATTGGTAGGCCGGATTTGGCATTTTCCTTGAAAAATCAAGCCACAGGGTCATTGTTTGATGATGAGCGGGGGCCTGATGAGTGGTCTAACGATGCGCCAAGAGTTGTATTATGCCACGTTTTGGTGTGTATATTACGGGGTAGTGGGTAAATATGTGGTGGGACCACAGAAAGGGACGAAGGTATGGCGGTGCGTGATGGTTTTGCGCTTTTGTCTTTGGGTGGGATCACCCTTAGGACCAAAAAAGTCGAGGGTGCAGGGGCTGTGCAGGAAGCCAGTTGGATCGATGGATGTGACATACTCGGAACCTGAATTGAGGCCCCGTAAATGCTGTTGTGAATGGACCATATCTACGGGTCTTGGTATCTGTTTTGGGACTGGGTGGTGCGTTTTGTTGATGGTCAAGTCGTTTACTTTCCCGCTTCCTCCTCCCTTCCTTTGCCTCTTTTTCACTCATTATTCGTTCACTTCGAGCCTTTAGTTCTTTCCCTCTCCACTATTCGTGCTCTCGACCTCAACTATAACACCTAGGCAGGCGAACATCGGTTAGCTCAGAAGCAGCTTGTTCTCCAACGCCCGATCCAAGAGGTCTTTACTGTCCATCTTACGAGGCCCTCTCACAACACCGCGATACCACTCTCAACACATTCCCTTGAGGCCTGCACGAGCTATTGTTCCAGCATTCATGTCAAAGTCATTACCGTCCCTGGAGGCTGTATTTCACCATTTCTACGTCCTAGTATCTCTGCTGGTCATCACGCTTTCGACGTTTGTGGATGTTGCGAACAGCCAACAAACGCGAGATGTCTTGGTGGACGATAACGATTCTAGAATTAGCTATAGCGATGGGTGGAGCTTGGCGCAACCAACTGAACTGAACATAGGAGGTAATCATATGCTTGCCGAAAGCCCTGATGCATTTGCGACCTTTGAATTTGTTGGTACGTCTTATCCTCACGTTTATCGTGCTCGCGCTCTCCCATCACCGTTCCGTTTACGCATGACGACCTTTGACTTATATCCCATGGATATCTCGTAGGCATTGCGTTATACTTTTATTCACCGCTATGGCCGTATCACGTCACGACGGGGCTACAACTAGATAATGAACCGTCTGAAGTGATTGAGTTGATTGACCAAAGTAGAACTGATGCGGGCAACGGATCTGAGACGGTTCAATCTGCGATTGTTTGGGGGAGGACAGGATTGGCGAATGCAACTCATACGCTGAGGATATTTGTTGGTGCTGGAGAACCTTACGCGATCGTTGACGCAATAGGGTGAGTATGTCACATCGCTATTTTCTTGGGCTAATTGACGTTAAAATGTCGTTTTCGTGTTTGATGACGGAAACATCGTTGATAAAGATACACTGAACTCCTGCCCAGCGATAGCAACAGCAATTCCCAGTCTACACCGCCGTCAGCAACAAGCTCTGGCATCCCTACTAATCCTACAACTGGACAAAGCAACAGTGATTCCAGAGATTCGTCAGATTCCGGCCCTCCATTGATCCCAATAATAGTGGGTGTGGTAGCTGGAGTCGTTGCTCTCCTCGTCCTTTTGGGGATCTTCCTCTACTGCCGGCGAAGGAATAAACGAGAGAGTCGGATCGAATCAGATTTCTGGAAAGCTCAAACTGCCACAACAGCCAACTCTACTGGCGGTCCTTCTGGACCTGGTGCACCAGGAAGTTCAACGAGGACCGAATCGAATCAAGGCTTCCGCCCGCACGCGTCGTCCCTCCCAGCCAGTTCACCCGCTACCTCTACTTTACCACTACGTCAAAATGCGCTCGCTGGATCAGACCAGATGCGAAGCGATACGTCTGGAATGAATCATTATGGTACTTATTCACCAAATATCGCCAGCCCGTCTACCGTCGCGTCTGGGGCCGCCAGCAGGAATTCCTATTCGATCTATAGTCAGCAAAGTCAAAACAGCCTACGAACTCAAGGCAGCAACCCTGGTATGACTGGCATAGGCACAATGCTCGACTTCTCACAAAACCGGACATCGACAGCGACTTCGGGTTATGCGTCTTCCCCACTCCTATTTTCACAACGACCCCTTGTCCCTCCTGCCGGGTCAGGCCCAAGAGGATCACTGGGGCCTGGGGCTCCTTACGATGCGGGAAGACTTGGTGGCGATAACTCTGGGAATGGGGATATTGGGCCGCTGCCAAACCCACATGCCAGCCTCGGGCCTACAGACCACTTGCAGTCACAGTCGCAATCCCAATATCTCAATTCGCAGTTTTCGAATCCTCCCAATCGCCTGACACCTCTTCGCCCTCCCTCCGCTGCACCCCCTGCATATACGGAAGGTGAACAGGGTCCCTCCGTTAGGCCATTAGGTGATGTCAAGTTTCGCGTTATGAATCCTCCGCCCCAGGAAAACCAGTCCGGGGGCTCCTTTTTTACATCATAGTTGGAGTCGAGCAACAAATCTTTATGACCACGATATCGTTCTTCAAGCACCGAAATTGGAATCTCGGCACTTTTCAAAGCTTTCAGGTCGTGACGACCGGGTCGCTGATATAGAGACTTTGAGGGGAGGAAGGGTGCGCCCATTATACACCTGCTTGCTTTGGTACCCTACGACAAGGGTTTTATGACCTAACTTAATATTGGACAATCCGTCTCTTTGGTATTATGCTCTTCCGTTCTAATCAAGTGCTTTGTATGTACTGGCATCTTTGTAGCATACACTATTTGTTTCTTCCGCATAGACCAAAGCCATGCCCTTCTGAGGGTTTGTTATTGCATAGCTGCTCCGATCCCTGGGAACCCGAAGTTCCGTTTCTTCGAAACGATCTCCTGGAAGATTTGAAGAAGAGTAATGCGCGCAAAGGAAGTTAGGAGCCCAAATATCTTTTTATCCTTCTAACTATCTGATAACGGTCAAAACCTAGTGCGAATTCGATCATCTAGGTGCAATTACAGATGAGATCGTCCATTGACTCATAGATGACAAGATCTTCCGAATCCAACACCTCCCATGACTGCGAGCGCGCAATAGAGGTCAGGCAGCGAGGCGTGATTAATTTGTTATTCGCAAGGAAGTAGGAGAGTGCGATGTGCAATCGTCTGATACAGCTATTAGTAATTGCGACTATAGTTCACGGCGACGAAGGAGCACCCCCAACAGGAGAAGGGTTCATAATACGATACTTGACATCTCCCAGCGGCTTATTCGGGCCCTTTCCGCCTTCACCTTCCGTATAGGCTGGTGGAGCGGCAGAAGGAGGCCGATGTTGTGTCTGATCGTGCAGTTCCACACTTGGATCTGGCGACGGATGTGGATTTGGGAGGGAACCAATATCTTCTTCCGTTGAGCTAGCACCAACACCACCAGCATTCCTACTGACGACAACCCCATTATCCCGTCCCCTGTTGTGCGAAATCCAAGGCCCAGGTGGCGCCGCAAAGGCCAAACTAGGAAGCACGGGCGGTCGGGCAAACACAACTGGTGAAGTTGAGGTATCTGATGTTGGCGTAAGGTTTGATGTGGATATATGCGCCAGCCCATTAACTACACCAGCCCCTGAAAGCCCGATGGTACTACGACCTTGATTCTCCGGACGGTACTGACTCCACTGGCCATAAGACGGATGACCGCCCCTTGTAGGAGTACCAGCGATACCAGCACTGAAAGCACCGGGACTAAGAGCAGGAGCAGCAGTAGATGCAACGAGATTATTAATAGCGTCCGAGTAAACACCATAGTGGCTTCGCCGATTCACATTGCCTCGCGCTGGGCCAGGAGGTGGTGCCTGCGGTACAGACAGAGGAGGGAGTCGTGGAGGTGCAGTCGAAACCGGCAATACTGGAGGAGGGTATGGAGTGATCTTCATTTGAAGTGGGCTTGGCTGAGTTGACGGACCTAGACCACTTGACCCAGACCTCTCACCACCTGCTCCTACAGCTCTCCCACCGCCGCCACCACCACCAGGAGCAATAATACCTTCTGCTGCAGAAAAATTCGATTCTATGCTCTCCTTCCTTCGATTCCTGCGTCGGAAATAGAAGAAGGCCGCGAGGCCAATAAGGGTGAGCACTCCTATTACTACCGGTACTACGATGGCGACCAATGGGGGACCAGATTCCGAAGGGGTGGAATTGTCAGTGCTGTTATTTTGAGGCCCTGATGGATTGCTATAATCGGCCGTTGACGGTGATGTAGGATCATCGCTTTCATCACCCTCGTCTTCATCGCTAGGCAACACCTCGGTATATCTTCACCGATCCCAACACAGCACCCAGCACCCACACCAGCATCCCAATCCCAATCGCAGGCGACAGACGAACAACGAGGCAAACGATCAATCAATCCCCAGGAACGCACCAAAAGCAGCCATTTAATCACAGCCAAAACGACAAACAAACAAAAACTCACATCAGCGCATCAACGATCGCAAACGGCTCGTCCACCGCGATGAAGATCGTAAGCGTGTGGGTCCCGTTCTCCAGCCCCGTTCTGCTCCATACGACTTGAGATTCTACGGTCTCGGGTCCACCATCCTCGCTTGTAGGCCTACTTCGGTCGATCAGTTCAATCAATTCGGGTGGTTCGGCGTCGAGTTGGAGTCCTGTGGTAACGCGATACGGCCACAACGGGGACATGAAGTAGATTGCGACTCCTGTAGGCAACGCGAATTGCGGTGATAGGATGGGAGTTGTATGTGCGTCAGCAAAAAGAGGGGAGAAGGCCGAAAGAGAGAGAAGGGAGAGGAAATGGATGTGCGTAGGACGTACCCGTAAAATCAAAAACAGCAAAAGCACCAGGAGTCGAGGTAAGCATATGATTTCCACCCGCATTCAATTCTGTCGGAGAAGCCAGGCTCCATTGATCACTAGGACTATACACGATCCTGGGGTCATCATCGTCAATCGTAACGTTCCTGAGCCTCGTATTTTGACCGTTTGCCAATGTCGAGAGGAGTAGCAACGCGATGGTCCAGAGGAGGGTCTGTCGTAGCATGAACATCGTAAGATGCGGGAGGGGGAGTTGTGGCGGGACGAAATCGAGCTCGAGGTGGAAGGAAAAATAAATGAAAAGCTCTGGGAGCTAATGGACAGATTGCAGCCACAGGCTCGCAATAGTCGAACGAAGACCAGAATGAACTCGAGAAAGTATTACACAGTAAATCCCCGAACGAATAAAAAGAATAATAAACAGAGGGGAAATACGAAGAAAAGAAGTGAAGAGTAGAAACGGAGAAGGAAGCAGACAGGCGAGGATGGGACGGAGGGGGTATATAAATCTCTTTGCCCTTAGAGGGTCCTCAATCAATCATAGCATCTGCGGAGCAATTTCGTTTCGTGATCCCTTCAGGTTGGATGCCCCACATTTCGCCAGCTCGAGCCAAGCACGCTTCACAGCCTCATTGGTATGTTGCAGACCAATATCCCAAACGTGTGTATCGCCTTGAATTGCATGGCCATGTGCTTTGAAACATTTCTTGTCCTCTTTCTCATCGCAGCGGAGCCTCATCCTTGCGTTATCGTCAACGTCATATTAAGTGCTTGCCTATCAAAGAGGATTACTATGCATCAAGGATATAAGATCCTATAAATCCGTATGGATACCAACAAACAACGCCATACACATTATCTCAAACGCTAACAACCTCCATCCGTGAGCGGATCAATTTCCGTTCATTATCCCTTCCAATGTATCCGACGACGTATGTAGTCCGTAGGTATGTGTAAACGCAGAACCCTAAGTGGATTTCATTTTGCCCCATCGGTCGACTCATTGTTCCAATTAGGGAACAATGCACCTCTTACATCTTGTTCAACGTCAGAGAGCCTCACAACGACCAAGCGTCGATCTAGCACAGATGTGGATCCGAACTGCAAAAAAATAATGAATAGCCCTCTCATCATTCATATTACCAGGACAGTATCTGGACATGACAGGAACTAACTGATCACTGGAAATAGACAAGATGAGAACAACCAATAATCATTGTACCACAAACCGGAATTGAAATGCTTAAACCTGTACGATAAGATCACCATCTCATGAACTACCCGAAATCTCAAATGGTTCGAGAGCTATGAACGAGGCACGATGCCTGTGGCTTACGAAGTGACAAGTTGCGAATTACACCCTCACTGGTACAAAATACAGTGCGAAAACTGGAATGACACGTAGTTTGTGTCTTACAAGGCACTATCGTCGACACCATCCACCAGCAAAATCAACTCTAAAAGAAGCGTGCTCTTGGGTCAGAGGGCACATCCAATAATGGAGGCAAACCAAATGCAGTACCTGTGAAGAATTTGATTCCATCGACGTGAGATTTAATTTCTAAATACCCATCGGCGGAAGGGAGTAGGAGGGGAAAAGGTCAGAAAATCTTGGGTGGCGATTGCCGGCTTGCAAGACGTACGAATTTTTTCGTCAACAGTGTGAATGTTGAGTTCTGTACTTGCATAAATGGGGCTCCAGCGGTAGATATTATGCGTTCTGAATCACGAAGACATTAGTATAACCAATACGTGTGTGTAGAAGCGCGAAGCACGTACAAGTTCCACTACACAATCAGGTCACCAACCACTGTGAGATTAGTTTCAGGCAATCCAAATCGACTCACGTAGTGTCTCGTGTCTTTTAGAGCACATATAATCAGTTAAGGCTACATCTGGTGATGCTTGAGTACTCACCCGTATTGGCAGTCATCGCATTCGGTGCCGTAATAACGTTCTCCCCAAAAGCAGCTTGAACAGCTTTAGAGAACAACGCCCAAGCGCCAAAATAGGTCGATGAAATAGGACTTGGTTCGAGCGCATTCGAAGAGCCAACGGTAATATTCCCAATAGGATCGGCGCCAGAAACCACTTCACCGTTCAGGCGGAAGGAGTATTCCTCGGCAATTTGGCGAATGATACCTAGGAAGGCATCTCGAACTTCCTGAACTGGGGGATGTGGGCGACTGCGCGCATGTATTTGCAGTTGGGGGCTGAGCGCTTACCTGAGCTCAATAGTTCGATTCGGCTGTTGAATGTAACATTAGCGCTTTTAGCTAACGCGTTGCTCTGGTCATGCACCTTTGTCAGGACATTTATTACATACGGGTGAAAAGGACAACATACCTTGACGCCACCTCGAATAACAGTCGGCGCCTTGCTCGTTTGAATCAAGTACCTAGTAGCTGGAGAAATCTTTGCAAACTCCATCGCAGCGGCTGACAAATCCGAATCTTCCGCGTTGACTGAGTCAATGAGCCATTCAGGAAGCTGATCGTGATCTCCGTATTGTGCTAGGAATTCATAAGCGCCCAAACGGGGCCCTCTAATTCGAGATGTGGTTGGAACACATCGATATCCTAGAATTCAATGAGAACGCAATTATGAGTGTAGTAGCCAGAGCGAAATGCTGACTCGATATCAGAAGTGATTTTTGCGAGAGTTCCGATGGAGGTGTGAGGCGGAGGTACCGAGGAGCTGGAACGGGTACATTAGCTGGATAGCATCAGTCCCGTACGACAAGCACTCACTGTCCTCCTTGGGTATCTACTTGGGTATGCATGTTCTATACGATATGGTCAGTTAATATACCCAACGAAGGACCTTACTCATAAGGAAACCCTTCTCCCCTACACCAGGAAGTGCAAAGTCGGTTCCAAACAACCGAGCCAAACCCAATCCACCTTCGTCAACGAGCATTGCAATCCCATAATTGGAGTATATGGATTCCAGGTGCTTTGCAATGTTGGCGGCTCCTTGAGCTCCGGATATCTCTTCGTCCTGTCCAAATGCAAGAACTACACAACCTTAGCACACATCGCATTAGGGGCAAGAAGGACGCATTACGGATAGTTCGCGTTGGCTCCCAGTTAATCTCAATGAGGTGCTCGACAGCGGACAAGATCCCGATAATGGTCGTCTTGGTGTCGGCAGATCCTCGACCGTACACCCATTCACCGTCAATCTCTCCAGAGAATGGAGGGTAGGTCCACCTAGAGTGGTTGGTCAGTGGGGAAGAAATGCCAACTGTTGAAGGCCATATACCTCTCAATGGACCCCTCACTGTAACAAAATAGTCAGTCCAACATTTACAAGACGAAGTAAAAAGTGCATATACTCGACAGGAACGACATCAATATGTGCGGTCAACATGAGCGGTTTGAGGTCGGAGTTGGAACCCTTCCAAGTGTAGATGGGAGAATATCCACAGATAATCTCAATATCGAGTGTCTTGTGGTTTAAAAAACAGCATATATGTGCATGAA